>CBVK0100099994.1:0-19719 GCA_900067695.1 Picea abies
GAGAAGGTGTTGGAGAGGTTTAGAATGTAGAATGCAAAACCAGTTAGTACACCTTTGGCCAACTATTTCAAATTAACTATGGAAATGTGTCCCAAGACACAAGAGGAGATAGAATAGATGTCTAGGGTCCCTTATTCATAAGCAATTGGTAGCTTGATGTATATGATGGTTTGCACGAGACCATATATTGCACATGCAGTGGGATTTGTGAGCAGGTATATGAACAATCCAGGTAAAGAACATTGGGAGGTAGTAAAGTGGATTCTCAAGTATTTGAGAGGTATTTCTACTCATGCCTTATGTTTTTAAGGTTCAAACACTGTTCTACAGAGATATGTTGATTCAGATATGGCAGGTGATAAATATAGCAGGAGGAGCACCACAAGATATGTTTTTATTGTAGGTGGAACAACAATAAGTTGGATTTCAAAACTACAAAAGGTATCATATCGAAAGTACAAAAGATATCATATCGAAACAGAGGCAAAGTATGTTGCTGCTACAGAGGCTAGTAAAGAGATGATTTGGTTACAGAGGTTTATGGAGGAATTGGGAAAGAAGTAGGAGAATAGTAGGTTGTATTGTGACAGTGAGAGTGCCATTCATCTTACAAAGAAATCAACCTTTCATTCGAAGACTAAGCATATACAGCTCAGGTACCATTTCATACGATCCGTCTTGGAAGGTGGACATTTGAAGTTGGAAAATATACACACTAGCCATAATCTTGTAGACATGTTAACAAAGGGAGTAACCAGAGTGAAAATGAGTTCCTTCTCAGTTTCAGTTGGTCTTCAAGCATGAATATGAAGATGAGAAATTTTTCAAGTCGAAGAAGGATAATATTCCAATAGATACAACAACGATGGAGTTGTTGAGATCAGTCTCCAAGTGGGATATTGTTGGTTGTCGAGCCTGATTATCTTCCTGATTCAGAGGTCTTTTTTTTCAGCTATGTTTATACCCCATGAAGACTTTACACCCCGAAATAATGTACACTACTCCATGCAAAGGACTACGGGGGGTTACCCCCTGTGGGGTCCGAGGGAAAGCAGGCCCCCGAAGGAAAAAATTCCTTGTAAATGTATATTGTAATTTCATAGTAAATCTAGACCATTCATTATAAGGTTGCAGATCTGATGGTAGAAGTTATGTTAGGGTTTTTTTTCCCTAGAAGGAAACTCTCTTTTATGAGGAAAATGTATTGCGGCTATGCATTATTGTGAATATTGTATTATGAGAGAGGAGATTGTGAGAGAAAGAAGAGGAAGTTACAGTGGGTGTGTTGTAGATTGTATCCCTTCATTTATTGGATAATAATAGAGGAAGGACCTAAAAATTTGTCTAGTGGATGTAGCCCACACTAGGTAAACCACATATATCTGTGTCTCTATTGTATTGTGTATCTTCTGTGTTTTATTTCCGCATTTGTTTTATTTTATTGCTCCGCGATCCTATTTTTCTAATAACCACTTCTCATTTCCACTTAGGAATGAGAAATGGTTGTAGAAAACTAGTTGAATGTATGTGTTCAACCTTTACTTTCTGACATCCTAGACATTTGTCAATATATTCAGCCACCTCTTTCTTCATACTTGGCCAGAAATATTGACCCTTGACGACTGTAATTGTTTTCTGGTAACCCGTGTGCCCAACATAAGGAACATTGTGCATTTCTCTTAGCACCATATTTTTCAAAGCCTGGAAATTATGCACATAAAATCTATCCTTGTACATGAGGATTCCATCCTCCCTTAGCTCATAATCTTTAATTTTCTGCTGAAAATTACCTTGCTGTAATTTTTCTTTTGTCTCCAAATAATGTTGGTATGATTTTACAACTTCCAAAATTTTGTCTTTCAAATCAGATTTGTACATGCTAATGGTTGTAGAATGCATTTCATGCACCCTACTTCTGAGTGCATCAACCACCTTTTTCTCCTTACCTTTTATATGTTTGATATCAAAGTCATACTCACTGAGAAATTCCATCCATCTGATTTTCCTAGCATTCAAAGTTGGTTGTCCAAACAAATGTTTCAGACCACTATGGTCTATCCTCAACTCGAATATATTTCCCATAAGATAGTTCCTCCACATCTTCAAGGCATGAACTATTGATTCCAATTCTAGATCATGAGTGGCATAATGCATGTCATGTTCTTTCAACTTCATTGATTCATAGCATGTCACATGCTCATTTTGGCTAAGGACTCTCGCAATCCCTTCCTAGCAAGAATCAATGCACACAATGCAATATTCATTTGGATCAACAATATTCAATATTGGTGCACTTGTCAATAAATTCTTCAAGTGTTGAAATCTTTCCTCACATTCAGAGGTCCACTCAAACTCCACACCCTTATTTTATAAAGAAGTGATTGGATGTTCGATTTTCTAAAATGATTCAATAAAGATTCTATAATAACCTGCAAGCCCCATGAATGATCCCACCTCTGAGATATTCTTTGGTTTTGGCCATCCCTCAATGGATTTGATCTTCTTGAGGTCCATTGCAATCCCTTCCTCTTAAATGATATGGCCCAAATAATGTATCTTCCTCTGATAAAATGAACACTGATCAACTTGGCATACAACTGATTCTCCCTCAATACTTGTAGCACCATCCTCAAGTGATTCTGATGCTCTTCCTTTAACTTAGAGTAGATAAGTATGTCATCCAAGAAGACAATGAAAAAATTATCCAAGTAATTTCTGAAAATTTCATTCATCAAACACATGAAGGGAGCTGGTGCATTTGACAACCCAAATGGAACCATTGTGAACTCATAATGGCCACACCTTGTTCTAAATGTTGTCTTGCTAATATATTCTTCTTTAATCCTCACCCGATGATAGTCTGACCTAAGATCAATCTTGAAAAATATCTTGGCATCTTTCAATTGATCAAAAAGATCATCTATCCTTGGCAAACCATACTTTTTCTTCTTAGTAAACTTGTTCGGTTGCCTGAAATCAATGCACAACCTCAAGGTTTCATCCTTCTTATTGACAAATAACACTAGGGCACCCCAAGGTGACACGCTTGGGTGTATATACCCCTTGTTCAAAATATCTTCAAATTTCATTTGTAATTCCTTCAACTTTGGTGTACTCATCCTATAAGGAGTCTTGGACACTAGGGAAGCTCCAGGCATTAAATTGATGGAGAAATCTATATCTCTTTTTGGTGGCAACCTCGATATCTCTTAAATACATCATCAAATTCTTTCAAGACGGGATGATATTCAATGCTTGGTACTTTATCCTTAGCTACCTCCTCCATATGTGCTGCATAAATTTGACATCCTTTTCTAAAGCTTCTTTTCAAAGGATGAAATCTCATTGATAGTTACTGCCCTTGGAATACCCTAAAATATCCTCAAGTTTCCTTTCTCATCAAGAAAAGTAAATTCCTTGTTGTGATAATCTAGGACAACATGATGCATATCCAACCAATACATACCAATTAGGAAATCATATGAACCCAAAGATATGATGTTTAAATCTACCTTTGTGCTCAGTTCATTAATGTCCATTGGAAAATCCTTGACTGACTCATTGATTCTACTTTTAGCTCATGTAGGTAACTGAGCTAGCCAAGATTTCCCAAGTTTGCTTCTTTGCAAGTGAAATATCTCAACAATATTAGGATCTATGTAACTATGAATAGATCCTAAATCAATTAAAATAACTATAGGTTGATCATTGATCTTACCTTCCACTTCAATCATATGAGACTGAAATTCATATTTCTTGTTGTCCAAGGCTACATAGATCTTTGGCATGCTTCTTCCCACATCTCAATTGTATCAACCTGTAGTACATTGTGAGCAGTCTTCACTCTTTCTCCTCTATGGAGGAAATCTTTGTACATGTGATGTCCCTCACAATCCCCAACATTTAATAGGCTAATGCCTTGAAATTTTTCCCAATGACTCTATCATTCTTGTCTCATTTTGAGTTGGCTACCCTAAAGAACTATTTTTGAAGAATGGTGGCTTGTGCCCTTTCTTCCTTTGCTCCATATTTCCTTTCTTCTTGTCTTCCTAAGCCTTTTGGAAATTTGGTCTTCCTCTGTGATGATCATAAAGGCACTTGGCTCTCCATATTTCTTCCTCCAATATCTTGGGATAATCATGTTGTATCTTATCACTGAAGATTGAAGGTAACCCAATCAAGAACCTTTGAATACTGACTTTCTCATGTTTGATGAAGTTGACATACCTCAACAAATCCAAGAATTTTCTCTCATACTCATCCATGGTCATGCTCCCATGCTTGAGTTCAAAGAACTCCTTCATCTTCTTGTCATAATAATGCTTGGACAAGTATTTCTTTTGAAAGTACTTTTTGAATTGCCTCCATGTGATGTTCTTCTCGTCAATGTGATTTACTTGCACAAACTATTCCCACCACATTAATGATTTTCTCTTGAGCTGGTAGATTGCAATTATGCCTTCTGCTTGTGAGGAATAATTATGTAATTTAAAGTACTTCCTAATTCCCAACAACCAAGTCTCTCCATCCTCATCTTTCATTTTCTCACCATCAAAGGTAGGAATTTTGATCTTATTCATTTCTCCTTGTAGTTCATCTACCCAAAACCTTTTGTTATTCTTTCTAATAGGAGATAAAATTGGACTAATGTGTGCCCTTATAACTAAGTGTCTTGGTGAGTAATGATTATGCCTACCAAAATTACTATATTCTTCATTTTTGGCATGAGATCTATGATCCTTTGACTTACTTGATTTTGTCTCCTTATCCACCTTCTTCTCTATTATGTCCAAGCTCTGCAACAACTTGATGTTGAAACCATTTTGTTTCTCTTGAGATTTCATAAGCTTCTCATTATCAACCTTATATCTCATAACATCTCTTTTTAGGCTCTTTATTTTCTCTACCAAATTATTCTCTCCTCTTTTCCTTCTTCGTGCCCATTTGATTTTTTCCCTACATTATCCATGCTCACATACAATCCCCTGACTTCATATTCATGGTTGTAGGTTCTCCGAGGATCTTCCTTGTCTTTGATATCTCTACTGAATTCTAATCTATTATATTTTTTCCCTTAGTTATGCAAAATGTGCATGCAATATGATTTGCTAGATTAAATAATTCAACAAATCTATAAAATTATGCACAATTCTTCCCCTCCAAGTACACAAAAATTATTATTTCCGATTGCTTATGAATTATACTACTCAATTCACATTTTTGGGCGCATATCTAGATTTCTCTATCCAATACCTTTCCAATTAATATCTCCTTGCTAAATTCAGAGTTATGAGCAACAAGTTATATTAATTTGAATATTTCTAATTTACCCCTTTTATACACTCTTCATCCTGGTGCAGTTAATCCAAGACACCAACTTCTGCCACTTGTATAAGCCAATTTGTTAGGAACCAGAGAAACAATTGTATGAGACATACTTAATAAAGATGACATGGAATCCATAGCAACTCTCATAATGCTAATCAAATCTTCGAGTCAAAAAATAAAATAATATGGAAATGACAACTTTGCCCCTTTTCACCAGGCTCGTCCAAAATTGAATTTTTAGCCAAACTGACTATCTCCCAAACTGTGCACTTTTGGAAAAACTTCACTAAACCAAATTTTTCTGGTTTGGTGAGTATACAAAATGTTGAGTACACAATTTTTTCTAGTTTCTCAATCTGGGGATCCTTTTCCTCCTCTGAAAATCCCAAAAATCCAAAAAAATTGGCCCAAAATAGTGGATTTTGGCATGTTTCAACATTCCCATTCCAAACCCCTTAGAATATATTAAACTCCTTCATGGATTATTTCCATGTCTTATTTCTGGACTCTCTCCAAGAATTTCAGTTTAATCTGGATCGCTACCAATGATCTAGACCAAGATCTTTAAAAACCACTAATTTGAAATTTTTGAGAAATCCAAGCAGAAATGGATAATGGACTTCTCTATCACTTTTGTAGACCCCCTCATTGTGGATAAAAAATTGAAGTTTTATCTCAATATAAATTAATCTGCTCCAATTATGGCCAAAATATGATTTTTCCTATGTGACATCTTTGCTGACATGGCTATTGTTGTGGCATTTTGGGTCCACTTGTCACCCTGAGATGATGCCATGTCATCCTCCTAGTTTTCCTGGCCTTTCCTTGTCATCCTTCAAGATGCTATCTCTCTTCTTTCCCTTTATGTTTTCCTTAAACATTAATAAAATATTAATATTCTACGACCCCACCTACATAGATGCCACATTTTTACCCAGATGGAACAAGGTCCCACCTTGAATGTCAAATTTCCATGTGGTTCCCCTTCATTGATCATGGTGATGGGTGGTCCCATTCCACACCTTTACACTTGGCACGCGTGAACTTGCACGTCTCCTAGATTTGACGGTGAAGATTGGACAAGATGAACGATGGAGAGACCATGCCGCATCCCAAAAGTGCATGAAGTTTAACACACCTCTTGGGTTACGAGATTCAAAACCGCTTGCTATGTGGCATGATATTAATGGTGGCATGGTACAAGGTCCCAAGCCAAAACCGCTTCACCTCCCATGCGACGATGGTTTATGGTATTGGCTATACCGCCCTCACATGTGGCTCCGATGTCACTTGTCACTGTGCCAACAACTACCACCATGGAATCCCACGTCACCTCTTCCATGTCACCACCATGTCATTGCCACGTGGCCTCCACGTCATGATGATGTCATGTACGGAATAATACTCAAATTTTCCCAAATTTAGAAGTTTTCCATAATTGCATAGTTCTCAAATTTTTGCACAGGCCACCATGGAACTTTGAAATTAAGCTTGTTGTGGCCAATTTCATCCCTGCACATGTTAAGTTGACTTATACAACAACCAATTACCTCTGTGCTCAACTGAGTGACATTTTTGGGAATGCATTCCTTTTGAATTCACTCAGAAATTGGGGTTTTTTACCCAATTTCTCCTTGGCTTCATTGTAACTCCAAAAATTGACCAGCTAAAGGCTTAAATTGCTCAGAATGAGATTAAAATTGGGAATTTTAACCCCTAGGGTCAATTCCCTTAAATTCCCCATGAATTTTCCCTAATTTCATGGGAGTAATTTTAACAAACATGTTGCAAACATCCACTGAGATTTAATTTATGAAATCCAGGTTCTGCATGCTGACAAATGGTCCATGAAGGCTTAGTATTGAACCTATGGCTCTGACACCACAATGTAGCATCCCCAACCCCAAGTTGAGCCATGCCACACAAATTATTTTCCTCTCATACCATTTATTACTTAATATTTCATGCATATGCTATAAACATACAGTTCTAACAACATACAATTCATGCACAAATATGTAAAATTAAATCATACAGAATTAACATAAACACACACACATTAATTGGTAGATTAAGACACATAAAGAGCACTTATATTTTAATCAAAAGCATCGACTGGCTCTAGAACTTAGACGTTCCTTCCATCCATAGACTATGTTGTTCATATATTCTCAACAATAGGTCACCCCCGAGTTGGGGCTAGGACTCCACCAAGGCAAAGGTTACCTAAGCCAAACTAAGGTCGAACCAACAAAAAAAAACAACATAGGCCTAGGTGAAAAATCCGACAACAGTCCCCATCTCACAACCTCTCATTCCGTACAACTTGTCCTACCCTAGGAAGTGTACCCCTTCTCTTCTCAATAGTCCTTCGACTATCCCACTTCCATTCCAAGGATTCAACAACAGGACGACCAAGAAGTATTAGATCTTTGTAGCACCTGGAACACAAGGTTGCTCAATATCTCAACATCCACTATCCTAACTCACAGGGAAACCTATCCTAACAATTCTCTCATCCAGAGAAATTTCTCCACAGACTTTACAACCTACTTCTTCAACCAACACCACCAAGGATTTACAGGGTAACCGAATTCAAATTACATTCCATCCAAGGTATGGATGATGGATTGAAAAAGTGACATGAATGATTGGTAAGAATTATGGAATTACACTAATTCCCAACATTATATTTGTAGGATATTAACTTGGCACTTCTCACCTTATGAACTAGCTTTTACCCCACTTGGTGATGTTCCCAACCTTTAGGAACTTAGGATAAAATTGTGTTGCATGAATTTTATCTTAGGAATAATATTACAATATTCCCTTGGCTCAAGCTCCATTGTCTTAGCCCCTTTTACCAAGACCTTAACTCCCTTTCCCTCTCATGGAGTCCTAGGCCCTCATACTCTTTTGTTTGATTTGGTCGACAACATTGATGTATTTTATTAATATATTCGAGTGTGATTACATATTACAATGATAGGCTCTTTGGCGTTTTAGCATCTAGGCTCTCCGGCCTAACAATCACACATGCACTCTAGCCTCAAAATATATATACAAAGGCACTCTGGACCAAAACATCCCAAATCACCAACCTATAAAGCATATGTACATTTACAATTGGGGTTTGACTTAGGGGTATTACAAGACCTATTGAAAAATGGAATGAGTTCAAGGAGATAGTTGCTTGGATGTAAATTGAGAGAAGCTTTGGATATTATGAAGAAATAGAATCGTGGCATGAGGCCTATAATTGGAGTCATCTGCTTGCTGAACGTTATGAATATTTCGAGTAGGTTTCATGAGGGATGTGCAACATCTTTAGTGTTGGGGGGATGTTGGGCCACTATTTTGTCATCATTTTTTATTGTTAACTCACCTTTTTGCTAATCTAAACCTTCATCATTTTGACCAAAATGACTATATTTTTCATCGTTTCCATGAATATGCAGTACAACGACATTCAAAAGAATACAAGGTAAAAAAAAGGTAGATATTGTTAATAATTTATAGAATTCATAGCCTAGATAAACATCAAAAGTCATTTTTATCTCATTAACAACTAGTTGTGATAAGAAGTCAAAATTATTGTAACCGTCGATGGATCTCATGGTAGTGCAAGGAAAAGGAAAAATCTGAAACTTGGAGTATGTTCTGTATGTTCAGGTAATGCTTCAACATCTTCTAGGTGGCGAGAATATCAAGCAATTGTGTCAAGGGAATCTAATCAAACTTCCAATCAAAACAAAATACCAACATATTAAAATTCATAATCAACAAGTGAGAGGATATCAAAATTCCAGATTTAGTGGTAGTCCAATGATTTCATGCATTAGTGTGTCATGAAATCACTGAGATATATCAACAAGAATATATAGGATCATATGATAATTGTTAATGACAATAGACAATATTGCAGGATGCGTTAAAAAACAAAGAACACCCTGTCTAAGGATATTTGTCCGAGAAGATTCCAACCATCTAAAGCATATATTTTGGAAACTAAAATCAAGGGAGATTTTGGTTTTATCAAACTATGATTAATTCAATATTGAATATATAAATAGTATGTGTACAAAAGAGAGAGTCTATGTAATGCACAATCTGTATTTTGGTCATTGAAAAGACTTTTGATTTAATGAAAGCAATGGTTCACTCAAATCTCCATGCTTAATTGGTCCATTTAGTCCGTGAATTTTCTTCTTAGCAGCAAGACCCTAAAGGAGGAAGGCCCCCTTACTTTGGGTTCATTGTTGTGCATGTATTTTTATTTTTCTATACACATATTTTACATTTCTAGATTTCAGATACTTAATTGATTTCTCTGTCTTTTGTGTGAACAAGTTTCCTTTCAAAGGTGAGTTAATTTTGACATTTTTTAATTCTTAGAGTGATTTTAGATTTATGAACAAGGTATATACTTTTATGGGCGGTGAACTCGAATTGATTAAAACATGGTATTATTACAAGAACTATTTGATCTTGTAATCGAACATAAAATTGTAATCTGCACTTCTACAATTACAGAATCATAGTAGATAATGGCTCAGAAAGTAGTTATCTCTGTGTAATTTTTTCTTAGCACTTAATTTAGATTTACTTAAGAAGAATAGTTCAAGAAAGAGTTTAATTTACTAAGTTTTAATTTCATTTTTTGTTTCATTTGTGTGTTGCAAGTTTTATTTATTTCAGTATGTAGTTTTGATTTTATTAACAAGATAGACATTCAGTCACTGGATCACAACAAAGTATTGTTGCAAGAAAGTCTCAATATTGTGATTAGATATATAATTGCAACCAACATTTCTATACTTGTGATTTCATAGGATGAAGGTTTAGAATTCAATGTGATCTTGTAGTCCAATTTACAATTGTCATTCCCTTGAATCTTGATTTTTGGTTTCATTTATTTTAAGTAAGGTTGTATTTTAGATAAGTTTATTTTGATTAAATAGGCACTATAGAGGAATTCAATCTGCATATATTTTGCATATCACTTCACAAGTACAAAGTAACTCCAGGTTGATGAATAAATGAAACACAATTTATGAGACATATAAAATAATTGTTAGCTACCTTGGCAATCTCACTCTTAAAACACAACATGTATGCTAAAACAGTATTGGAAACACATGGTTTTGGGAAAAACATTCGTAGTCAAATGTGATGCATCTAGACAAGGAATTGGAGCAATATTGACACAAGAAGGGAGACCATTGGCTTTTGAAAGAAAACAATTAAAGGGAAAAGACTTGGTGAAATGATATGTGTATATAAATGGAATGAAATGAAATACATATGTATAAAATAGAAACACACAAAGATACAATAAAAATTGACTTCTATTAATAAAGAGAACATGCTTAAACTGTAAAATGTATAATGAAACAAACTTGCTCGAATGATGGCAACTTATCTCTGAGAAGAGATGTGACGACTACGCTCATTCACAAGAAGATGACTAAAATGAGGCTCCAAATGCCTTTGTTGTAACATCCTGCTCTTGCTCACACTGAGCGAACTTATTCTTGGAGGACACTTGCATGCAAGTGATCCGGGTCATTATATTATTGGTTGTTTTGATTATGATTATGCAATATTGTGGATTTGATGATATGTTATTTCGTTGTATTTACATAGACAGGTGCTATTGATTGGGTTCTCCGGAGTGTGTAGGACTCTGGACGTTGAGGATGCTGAGGCATCGATGAAACCCCTTGGACTCTGGATCGAGTAAGGGAGTGGACTGTTAGGGTTTGAATGTTGTTGATGTGACATAAGTACATATGATTAGATATTATGATGTTTATTGTTAGGGAAGAACATGCACAAGGAATGTAACCTTTATGCGATCCTTGTGTTAAACAAGAAGGGCGTAGCAGAAGGTCTAGAAAACCTTTTGGTGGTGCGAGAGTTTGCGGACGTCTTCCCTGAGGAGTTACCTGGGATGCCGCCAGAGAGGGAAATGAAATTTACCATCGACCTAAAACCAGGAACTGAACCGATAGCAAGAACGCCTTATCAGATGTCGACCCCGGAGTTACAGGAGTTGAAAATGCAACTAAAGGAGTTGTTGGACCTAGAAATTATACGTTCAAGTGTGTCACCATGGGGTGCGCCTATTGTTTTCATACAGAATAAGGTTGGGTTGTGGAGACTCTACATTGACTACCGTCAATTGAAAAAGGAAACGATCAAGAATCGATATCCATTTCCAAGGATTGATGATCTATTTGATCAGATGAAGGGCGCGACGGGTTTTCAAAAATCGACTTGAGATCAAGGTATCACCAGTTACGGATCAAGGAGAATGACATCCCTAAGATCGCCTTTAAGACGAGGTTTGGACATTATGAGTTTATTGTTTTACCATTTGGATTGACGAATGCCCAGGGGGTATTTATGAGTTTGATGAACGGGGTGTTCCGCGAATACTTGGACAAGTTCATCCAAGTATTCATTGACAATATTTTGATGTACTCTCAGATGATGGAGGAGCATGACGAGCACTTGCACATGGTACTACAATGTCTACGAGAGAACAAATTGTATGGGAAATTGTCTAAATGCTCGTTTTATCAATCGAAGATTCACTACTTAGGGCATGTCATCTTTGACGAAGGTATCGTTGTGGATCCGACGAATGTCCCCTTTGTGTGTCGACGAATGTCCCTAAAGTGTGTAGCTTCGTGGGTTTAGAGAGATACTATCGATGGTTTGTCGAGGGTTTTTCGAAGATAGCAAATCTGATCACGAAATTGCAGAAGAAGAACAAGAAGTTTGTTTGGAATGAGAAATGTGTGGAGGCATTTCGGAGGCTCAAGGAGCCGTTGACGACAACACTGATACTAAAGGTCCCTGACATTTACGTGGAATTCTTGGTATGCATTGACGCATCCAAGGAAGGCTTATGCAGATTCTTGATGCAAGAAAGTCGAGTGATCGCTTACATCTCAAGAAAGTTGAGAAGGCATGAGGAGAACTATGCAACGCACGATTTAGAGTTGTTATCCATTGTTTATGCCTTGAGAGTTTAGATACACTACCTTATTGGATGGAAATTCAAACTAAAAATGGACCACTGTGGACTACAACACATCTTTATGCAAAGCGACTTAAACGCGCGATAACGACATTGGTTGGAATTGCCTAGTGAGTACGATTTTGATATTACTTACATAAAGGGAATAGTGAACAGAGTGGCTGATGCACTGAGTCGAAGACCACGCATATTTTCGTTGATACCTCTTCAGACGAATCTACGTGAAAAGATTCTAACTTTACAACACGACGATGACTGGTACAAAGAGGTCAAGGATTTTATCGAACAAAACACAATGATGGTACCATGATTTGAAGAATTTACGTTGGACGACAACGGATTATTGATATTTAAAAATCGAATTTACATACCACCCAATGACGAGTTGAGGAGTTTGATCCTAAACGAGGCTCATAGAGCAGTGTACATGGCTCATCCTGGAGTCACGAATATGAGGGCAGACCTTAAACCCTTATTCTTCTGGAAAGGAATGAAGGCAGACCTTAAACCCTTATTCTTCTAGAAAGGAATGAAGGCATACATAGTCAACTACGTGGCAAGATGTCTAGAATGTCAGCAGGTGAAGGATGAACACAAACATCTGACAGGATTACTACATCCACACGCTATTCCAGAATCGAAATGGGAGGTCATTTCAATGGATTTCATTGTTGGACTACCACTGACGGCAAGGCGACAAGACTCGATTTTTGTGGTAGTTGACACTTTGAAAAAGAGTGCTCATTTTTTCTTGTGCGTACGACGTATTAGGCACTTGACATACCTAGAGTTTTCATCAACGAGGTAGTGAGGTTGCATGGTGTGCATAAGAGGATTATATTTGATAGAGGATCAATGTTTACAGGACGATTTTGGACTAGTTTCCAAGAGGCCTTGGGAATCCAACTTAACTTTAGTATTGCATATTACCCGGAGACAGATAGGCAGACCGAAATAATAGAACAAATATTGGAGGATATGTTGTGTATGTACGTTATGGACCAACAAAGGCATTGGGAAGATTTCTTTCCACTGCTAGAGTTTGCATACAACAACAGTTATCAAAGCACCATTAAGATGGCACCCTTCGAGTTTCTTTACGGGCGACCATGTCAAACGCCTTGAGTTGGGACCGACTTGAGGATAAGGTCCTGGTGGGACCTGAAATGATCCAAGAAATGGAAGACAAAATGCAAAACATAATACAAGGGATAAAGGAAGCGCTGGATCGACATAAGAGTTATGTCGATGCATGTCGTGTCGATCATAGTTACAAAGTTGGTGATCAAGTCTTCTTGCGGGTGAAACCGCATAAGATTTCGATCAAGTTTTGAAAGGGTGCTAAAATCTCTCCTAGGTTCATGGGACCCTTTGATTTTGTGTAAAGGAAGGGGCCTGTGGCCTATCGACTAGCCTTGCCTGATTGTTTGAGGCGTATGCACAATGTTTTTCATGTATATGTTTTGAGACATTATGTTAGTGATGCTACACATGTTATCGACATGAGTTCCTTGCAGGTATCGGACGAGGGTGTGCTCACGGTAGAGCCAATCCACATCCTGGACCATCACATTCGACAACTATGATGTCGAATAGTAGATTAGGTCAAGGTCCAGTGGAACAACTATAGTATGCACTCGACGACCTACGAGGATGCATATGATATGCGTTAGCAACTTCTATTTTTGTCTTGTAGCTAGACCTATGATATTTTGATACGCTTTATATCGGCACTTACATACTGTGAAACTTCGGGATGAAGTTTAAAACAAGAGGGGGTGTATGTGAAATCCTGCTCTTGCGCACAATGAGTGAACTTATTCTTGGAGGACACTTGCGTGCAAGTGATCCGGGTCATTATACTATTGGTTGTTTTGATTATGATTATGAGATATTGTGGATTTGTTGATATGTTATTTTGTTGTATTTACATAGACAAATGATATTGACTGGGTTCTCAGGAGTGTGTAGGACTCTGGACATTGAGGATGTTGAGGCATCGATGAAACCCCTTGGACTCTAGATCGAGTCAGGGAGTGGACTGTTAGGGTTTGAATGTTGTTAATGTGACATATGTACATATGATTAGATATTATGATGTTGATTGTTATTGTTGACATGATTCATTGATGGATCCAGGATGATGATAGCTTGCTGACCAGACTCACATTTGGAGTAAAGGGGTCATGCACGAAAACCAAAGACATTCAGGGAGAGGTGTGGCAGTAGCCCTGCCACAACCTACTAGCACTCCCTCCGTGGCTCGAACTGTAGGTTAACGATTACCTAGTTTGAGAGACCCGCGATGCTGTGAGGGAAGACTGTGACAGTCACTTAAGATGATTCTAAAGGGTGCACAATAAGGCAGGGTCCTTATTCCGTAGAGGCCCTTAGTCTCCCATAAGATCATCTGACGAAGTATTGACTCCATGGGTTTGACGTCTACCAAATTCAGTCAAGAGGTGAGTGGCACCCTTGGAGCACGTAGTGTGTCTTGAAGGGCATGTCGTGCAAAGAAAACATAAAGAGGTGAGTGGCACCTTTGGAGCACGTAGTGCGTCTTGAAGGGAACATTGCGATTTTAACTGGTAAGTTAATAAACCTAGTGCCTAGAAAACTATGCCTCATTAAGACATGGTCAGCCTTAAAATGAATGATGTGATAAGTAAAGTCTAGTAACTAATTTTTCCCTTAAGAATTGTTGCCAAGCCTAGTGAATTGAAAACCTAGGTCTGAGTAGAAACTTAGAAAAAAAAAAACTAACTAGACATATAACAAGAAGGGGGTTAAGAAAATTCAAGCATTAATAATTAAAGTGGAAATTTTAATAAAGGTTTAATTAAGAAAAGGGGTATTGGTTGTTTTTGTCTAAACGTGCTAATTCTGAACTTAGTTATAAAAAGGGGAAACTTTAAGAAAAAGGGAAACTTAAAGAAAAGGGGGAAACCTAAGAAAATGGGGAAACTCAAAGAAAAAGGGGAATGTCTAACTTAGTAAGGAATCTAGCCTTTGGAACTTTCTAGTTATGAACTCAACTAGGAATTAAGTAAGGCATAAGTCATTTAAGAATTGTAAGGGAATAATGGGACACCGAGGAGCATTTTTAGGAACACTTTTAGGTGGGTGAGGGAAATAGAAAAATTTAATTAATTAATAAATTGATTTTCTAGTGCAACTAGGGGATCGGGCAACATGTGTACTGGGGAGGTTTTTTGAAATTAATTAAATGAAAAAGGAATATAATGAGGGTTTTGGGAAACTAATGACTAAGAAAACTCTATAAAAAGGATGGCGAAGGAGAAGTGTAAGGGAGATCTGGCTTGCGCAACGTTATGCTGTTGAAATTTAATATTGACTGAACTTTCTCTTATGGGAGTTGGGATACCCAGCTCGGGTGATGAGTGGTAGCTCGACCTTGCGAGGCGAGATGTGTGCTAGCATTCTTTGGTATCCTGTGTGTGGCCCCTTTGTGGCTCGGGGGGCTTAGGCGAAAGAAGAGTACCCCTAGCATTGGCTGGGAGGTACCGTCGAGGTCTCATCGATCGACAAGCAGGATCTGGATGGAGTGAACACACGGTAGGACATCTTCTCCTCGTCGTAGTCGATAAAGGTACACTTGCTAAAGTTGTTACTTGTAATAAAATTTAATTTACACTTGTTTATTTTACTGTAATTGGATGATGATTTCATTGCCATGATATTTCCTTGAAAAATTTGTTATAAATTTAATCCCCTTGTCACTCGATTCATCCTGTAAGAAACCTTGCTATCCATAATATCTTTTTCTGAGTTACTGTCTAATTGCGCATGGCCAGAATGAGCCCCAGACTCAAAACCTTGCCTGCGCTTTTGTATCTCCTGCTTGTGTTTTCTTTATTCCTTGATTGCGTTTTTTTTATTATTTTGTTTCTCCACGAAGAAGATGTGGATGTAGATTTGCGTTTTTATCTTTTATTCCATTATCCTTTAAGTTATTAGTCTGTGCCTGAGCAGTCGACCAGGAGTTGAATCGAATGTCTTTCACTCCGGTGTTAAAGATTTAGATTCAAATGCCCTTCTTTCATGTGCATGGATAATAAGTGTAGGATAATTTCTCTGCCCAGCAAGGAATTCTCTCCTGAGCGTTTATTCCCTCCTTAGCCTCTGTGATTATTGTGATATATATCTACACCTATTGAATTTCTGCGTTGTTTTTTGTTGTTGATCTCTCTCCAAAAATTCCAGAAATTGGGACACCCTTCCCTTACCCCTCAGCCTCCTGTAGTTTCATTCAGATGATTGCGTGGAGTCTTCATCTCTTTATTTTATTTACATTGCAAGATGAAAATAGGAATTGCCTGCGTGTTGATGATGGATTGCGTGAAGTATTCATCTTTTTCTTTTTATTTACACACAAGTTTGAGTTTACTCTGCGTATTGAGTTTAGGTGGCATGAAGATTTCGTCTTTTTATTGTTCAAAGCAAGATAAAAATTAAGAATTGAGATGGCCTTGTGTTGAGAATGGTTGTCTGGCATTGTTTTATTTTAAAAAAGAAAAATGTTTTACCACGACATTAATCGCATTTTCCCTATGCATGAGAGGCTTGGCCCCTTTTTCTAAATATGTTCTTACACCGTTTGAATCTCGTAGGTCATGCATGTGAGAGAGGAGAGACTTCGCATTGGTTGTGTATGCAAATAAAAGTGTGTTTGCACTGTGTTTTCCCTTGGTTCTTACTCCACCAAAAGTTGAGTGAGGGCCTGCATGTGAGAGGGAGAGAGAGAGACTGGGTGCAGTTGTCTTATTTCATTTCATTTGTGCCCAAAACCTCTACGCCAATTTTTCTTGACCTTCATTTTTACTCTCAGATCTTGGGCACCCTAGCTAGAGCTTCATCCTGGAGGGTATCCCTTCATTTAAACCGATGAAATCGATGCATTTTTTTAACCTCAACCAACCTTTGTTATTCAATTGAAATATTTACGTTTGTTGTATAAACCCGAATCAATTGAAATATTTATGTTTGTTGTATAAACACGAACCGATTGAAATATTTACACTTGTTGTATGAACACGAACCAATTGAAATATTTATGTTTTCTGTATAAACACGAAGCAATTGAAATATTTACATTTGCTGTATAAACACGAACCAATTGAAACATTTACATTATTATTCTCATTCTCCTAGTCGTATTTAATTTGTTCAGCCAAACAAACCTGTGATAACATGTGCGCGTGATATTACTGGGAGTCATGGCATCGTGTTAATTGGATTTTTCCTAGCGATTTGGCATCTACTCTTCCTTTCATCCAGTTAAAATGGGACACGTTTCCCTGGGTTTCCCTTCTGTCCTTATTGATTTCGTGTGGCTTTTCTGTGGAGAAGATTCCCGAATGTTTCTCCTTAAATTCATTCTCTTAACCATTATGACAGTAAACCTTCCCGTCAGGCTCGCGAGCCTTGATCTGACTATTCTTTGCATTCCAACGCCCTCAGTGGAGCCTTCTTCCCACTTATTGCCTACCTATATCTGTGGTAAATTATGTGATAGGGCTCTGGGTTTTTCCCCCTTTTTCTCTACGTGAGCGGGTTTCGATTAAAGAATAATAACTCTTTGTTATATATTTTATGATTATGGGGAGGAATTTTAGTCTATCATTTGGATTGGAGTCTTATCTCTAATTAATGAGGGAGATATTAGATTTCACTCCAGTTACAATTTTTATATTTCAGTTATCATTATTCGAGATTAAAGATTGTTCAATTTAAAATTTATTTAAAAATCATATTGTAGTAAGATTTATCCTATAAAGTCATACCATCCCTAGTTGTGTAACGATGGCTTAATTATAGAGAAGGGTGGGTTTCCACCTTTTTAAATTATTCATTTCCAATTTATATTCATCACATAAATGATGGTAATCATATAGGATGAAATCCCCTTGTAAAAGATAATCTTCACCTTTATAATTATATTCACATTCCTATTTATTTTCATGTCTCTAAATGATGGCATCCATTAAAGAGTAAGCTTAGATTTTTATCAATTTGGATGTAGGATTGATGGTTTTAGGTTCTGACTGCTTGTGCAAATAGATTGTATGTCTTGAATGATAGTCACAGATTTTAGATTCTTGCGCAGTGGGATTTATGTGATAGATGATGCTTTTAGAATTTAGCTTCTTGCGCTTATGGAATTTTCCTGACGGTTAGATTTTATCTTTTGCGCAATTAAAAATAATGAATGTATTACCTGGCATCAATGATTAGCTTGATTGATTTTAGAATGATTCGTTGATTCCTTATAATGAATGTTACTAGAGTATTTTTGGATTGCTTGCGCTTGGAACTGAGTTGAGGGGTAAATTGTTTACGCCTTAGTTATCTAACACGCTTGTCACCATGTTAATGTATGAGTCCCGGTGAAGGAATAATTGCATTCATTGATTCGATGTGCGAATTATGTATATTTGGAAATCAGACCACGTGCTTACCTTGTTTATGATGTTGATTGTTGTAATTGATATTTGAATTATTAATTATTTTCTCGTGCGCCTAAATTGTTGATGTATAACTGATGGATTAAATGAATAGAATGATCGTGCGCAATTCATTAATGCGATGTATGACTAGTTGAGTAATTAATTCTTTTTCGGTATATGTATAAATACTGGGCAGTCAAATATTTTGAGATGGCTTACCTATAGATTCTTTCTGGTGAACATCTCTTCTAGGGTCTTGAACTCAAGTGCACTATGGGACAATCAGTTTTGCACATATATGGCTATCATTGCTGCTTCTGCCCATAAGCACATAGGAATATCTTGATCATGGATCATAGTCTTTACAACTTCCATTATCGTTCTGTTCTTTCTTTAAGTTACACTGTTTTGTTGAGGATTATAGGGAGTAGTGAGTTCCCTCTTGATCCCAACATCTTTGTAGAAGTTCACAAACTCTTTTGAGGTGTATTCTCCTTCATTATCCAACCTGAGTATCTTGATCTTTCTTTCATAAAGATTCTCTATCAAAGCTTTGAATTCCTTGAATTTGTTGAACACTTCATCTTTAGATTTCAAGAGATACAACCAGGTCTTATGAGAATAATCATCAATAATTGATACATAATATACATACCCACTAATGGAGGATGATGGCATTGGGCCACACACATATGAATGAATGAGTTCTAGGACTCCTTCTGCTTTGCTGTCTCTCTTTAGAAAAGGGTTCTTGACGTTCTTCCCTTGTGCACATCCATTGCATACGCCTTTATGGTCAGCCTTGAGTTCTGGTAAACCTATGACCGCTTTGCATATGTATGGTAGCACCTTGTAGTTAATGTGAGCTAATCTTCT
>CBVK0100099995.1:8269-21817 GCA_900067695.1 Picea abies
TGGTCCTCGTCCTCTGAGACTGCAATTTTCCTTTTCCCCAATTCCTCTTCCACCTCTTTCACTAGAGTTGCGATACGATCTCTATTTTGTGGATTGAGTTTGTCCCAGGTCCTCCATCTGTCTCTATCATTTCTTGGCTTCCAGTAGTGATGGATTTTTGTTTTTCCTTGTGCTATCATTTCATGTTGGAGTTCCTCCCTGTTTGGATTTTCCCTTATGGGTTTCTGTTGCCACGCGTCCTCCCAGAATCTGGCAGTTTGACCATTTCTGACTTCCTAGAAGCTATGTTTATGAATCCAGTTCTTGTTGCACCAGGTGAGATTCCAGATGGTTGATCCCTCCCTTATGCCCATGAGTCAAATTTGGTCTTGATCATTGATGTTCAGGGCATACTTGGCCTTCTAGAGGTTTTCCCATGGTACTGATTTGTCCTTGACCCATCTCCACCAGAGTTTTGCCCCATAGGCTTCATTGGTTACGTGTGGGTCTTGTAACCCCAGGCTGACTTTTCCTTTTGGTCAACAAACCTTCTCCTAGGCTACTAGGGCCCATTTCTTTTTATTTTCATCACCTTGCCATAGGAAATCTCTTTGAATGGCTCTTATCTTTTGTATTATTCCTTTGGGAGTAGGGAACACTGACATCATATACGTCGAAATTTCTTGCAGAACCACTTTGGTGAGGATAAGCCTCCCTACCAGGTTGAGAGCTTTGTAAGTCCAATTTTTTACCCTCTCCTGCAGTTTTTTGATCACTCCTTCCCACATATCCATTTTGCAAGCTCTATCCATTAGGGGAATTCCTAAGTATTTCATTGGGAGAGTTTTGCGTTCAAACCATAAAATGTTGGCTAGGTTTCTTTGAATTGTAGGATTAGTGTTGAAGATATATATCATGGATTTGGAGTGGTTGATCTCCACTCCTGAGGCTTCTCCAAAGTCTTCTAATATTCTTTTATAGGTTTTTTCTTTCTTGACCGTGGGTGTGCCGTGGAGTAGTGTGTCATCAATGAACTGTTGGTGTGTGGAGGTTGGAGAGTCTTTGAAAGGTTTGATTCCTTTTAGTTCCCCTGTTACAGTTGCATTTTTTATGCTTCTGTTGAGCCCTTCCATCATCATAATGAACATGAAGGGGAACAACAGGTCTCCTTGTCTGATGCCTCTCGAAGGCCAGAAGGTTTTTGTTGGGGCTCCATTAATTCGGAGCGAGTAGCTTGTCGTTGAGACTAGATTGAAAATCTAGTTGATCTAGTGTTGTTCAAAGCCAAAGGCTTCCAACGTTTTAGCCATATAAGGATAGATAATCTTGTTGTAAACCTTCGCCAGGTCAAATTGGATTATCATCCCCCCTCTCCTTTGGCTTTTTAGTGTGTGTATAAGCTCATGGGCATGGATGATGTTATCTAGTATTTGTCTTCCTTCTACAAAACCCGCCTGCTCCTATGAAATCAGTGTGGGTAGGAGCTGTTTCAATCTATTGGCTATGATTTTGGAGATTATCTTGTAAACAACATTGCATAAAGATATCAGCTTGTAGTGATCTGGGGTCCTTGCTTCATTTTCTTTTGGGATTAGAGTGATTATCATGGCATTTAATGCTTTCAAGATGGAGGTCGAACATCTCGAGTCTTCCACCACCCCATAAACATCATGTTTAACCACTTCCCAGCAGGCTTTGAAAATTTCCACTGTGAAGCCATCTGGGCCTAGGGCCTTTCCATTGGGAATCTCCTGGACCACTTGGTTGGTTTCCTCCTTTGTTATGGGTTTGTTTATATTGATATTTTGTTCCTTTGTGACCAACCTGGGAATGTGCTGAGTTATCCTTTGTATGGCCTTAGTTATGTCTTGGTTGGGTTCCTGGGCTATTGATGATGCATGCAACCCCTCAACTCATAGGTCGGAAGGTCCACGTCAACAGGATCTTTCCCCTTTTTCTGGCCCGAAGAGTCCTTGGAAATGACTCCTCTATTTCCCTTTCGGGAAATCTGCACCCACAATCAACTTCAAGAAATTCCCCCTTACACTTCGAGAGATCGGATTTCGCACTTTCGTGAATCCGGTGGCCAAGCGCCTTGTCTCTCAATCTCTGAAAACCTGAAAAATTCAACGCTTGACCTTTCCTTTTTCTCTTTCGGATTTCTTCTCATCGCGATTTCGGCGGTCGCGATGTCAAGCAAATTGTTCCCTCGATTCCTGAAACCTGATTTGCCGAAATGTCGATGCGTTTGTACGGTTGACCTTTCAACACCCCCTTTACTCTATCGGGGCTTCGGACTTCACAATTTCGCGAATCCTGATGTAAGGATTTCGGAACTTCACTCCATGAAACCCCGAAATGGTCAACAGAATTGACTTTCTTGTCGATAATGCGTCAGTTGTCCACCCGCCGATTCTATGGCCCACACGATCCACTCATTCCTTCGGGATTTTGCATTTCATGATTTCGTGAGCCCTGTTGCCACAATTATGGTACTTCCACTCGTGAAAATCCGAAATAGAAGTTCACGGGTAAATCCAACAGCTCCTGTGGCTTGGATCTATGGCTCTACTCCTCCTGAGCTTAGAACCTTTGGGAATACTTTGCCGCAACTCCCCTGCTCTTTTGTGCGATCTAATGGCCCACAGAACTTTGCGAATTCTACTCAGAGAATTCTGATCGTTCGTCTTTTTCCTTCACCGGGACTTCTGCAACTCGTTACCAAAGTGTTTTTGCGCAATACTCAACTATCCGCGGCTCAACTTGCAACGCTTTCTCGATGGTTTTAGTGCACAAGCTTCCTGTGCCTCCTTCGACGACTTTGAAGACTTTATCCTTCCTAAACTTGCTCCAACTCTGAGTATTGAAGAAGACTCTTGCATGCACTCCTTGTGGAAAATTCCTTAGTTACTCCAAGGAATTGGAACCCGTCGACTCTGCGCACTCCTGCAACAACAGTCTCTCAACAAATCATTCAAGTTACCAAACCTGAACCTCTTCTCGGCCTGCGCACACCTTGCACAGCTCCTATGCCCAACTGCACTTCTGAGGGAATGAGAACAAAAGCTATCTCTCCTGAGCTTTTAGAGACGAACCTCTGAACACTTTGTCGACGCACTCCTTGCAGGAACCCTTGCTCAGAGAGAGAAACAATTGAAACTCATTTCTCTTACTCTCTCCCTCTCATATTTCAGACATTCAACAATAAATCATTCATACATAGCATAAAAACAATTGCATGACAGAAAGAGTAAAACATTCATGAGCATAACATTCAAAAATGCATACACAGAGAATATATGAACACCATGAGTCTGAATCACAACTTTCTTGTATTAATTCATAATTTTTTTACATGGAGTTCGGCTACACATCTCTCTTCTTCTCCTCTTTTATGCCCTATGCTCTCTTCTATTGCATAATCTCCCTCTATGTTACAATTACACAATGAGGGTGTCTATATCTTGTTTCCCTCTTGCTCCAAAACTGTCTAATCTAACATTCAATTCTATCTACCTTCATTAACTACTATAAATGCCTTCTACCTACTAAGGACGAGAGCGGATCGCTCAAGGTCTATTTACATTATACAAGTGTGCTCCTTCTTAATTATCTCATTTAAGATTGGCACATTAATCTTCAAGACAGTTTCAAAATTTGCGTTGGGCGCTTGTCCAACTGTCTTTTGCCTCCGCGCTGGCTCGCTTGAGATGCTCCTGCATCATACTCCCTTGCTTAAAAAATTTCATGGGCTCCTGTCCATGAGCTCACACACTGTCTGTTCATGCCTCTGGATCTCCACTTCGTTCTCCCAGCTGGCATCTTCAACTGGATGGCCCTTCCACTTGACCAAATATTCAAAGTATTGCTTTCACCTGGTCTTTTTGCTAACCCTTTTGTCCAGTATGTGATCCATCTGCGGCTTCTCTACAACTGGCATCTGTTTTGTCCACTGGACTTCTGGTTGTTCATTTCCTGTCCCTACCTCCTCAGCTTTATATGGGTACAAATCTAAGATATTGAATATCGGAGAAATTTCGATCCCATCGAGTAATTCAATCTCGTAAGCATTTGCCCCAAATTTCTTCAAGACCTTGCATGGTCCGATTTTCTTCATTTTTAGTTTATTATATGTTCCTCTCGAGAACCTTTCCTTTCTCAAATGTGCCAGAATCAAGTCACCAACCTCAAATTGAAGTTGTCTCTTATGTTGATCTACTCTACGCTTATATTCCTAGCTCAAACTCTGTAAATGCTTCTTCACCTGGCTGTGAAGTTCTTTCATCGCCTCTGTGAAATCTTCTGCACTAGTGCTCCTAGTTGCAATCTGTTCTGAATCTCTCAATTCAGAAATTCCTCTTAGCTGCATGCCATATACAATCTAAAATGGACTTTGCCCCATGCTTCTGTTAACTGAGTCGTTATAAGAAAATTCCGCCTGTGGTAATATTTTGTCCCACTGGTTGTGGTGTTCTGTCACCAAGCTTCTCAACAAGTCTTCCAGACTCCTGTTCACCACTTCTGTTTGTCCATTCGTCTGAGGATGATAAGCTGAACTAAACGAAAAGTTAGTTCCAAGCTTCTTCCATAACGTCCTCCAAAAGTGTCCTATGAACTTAGTGTCTCGATCCGAAACTATGCTCCTTGGCAAGCCATGAAGTCGAATGACTTCTTTGAAAAACAGATTCACAATGTGAGTTGCATCACTGGTTTTCTGACATGGAATGAAGTGTGCCATCTTAAAAAATCTATCTACCACCACAAAGATTGAGTCAAATCATCTTTGTGTTCTTGGCAACCCCAATATGAAATCCATACTGACTGCATCCCACGGCTTCTCAGGTATGGGCAATGGTTGATAAAATACTGCATTCTGTCTCCTTCCTTTCGAATGCTGGCAAATTCTGCATCTGTCCACGAATATCTTGACGTCTGCTCGCATTCCCGTCCAAAAATATGACTCATTCAACTTTGAGAACGTCTTTTCGTGACCAAAGTGTCTTGCTAATCCTCCAATGCGTTTCTCCTTCAGCAAATTCTCCCTCATGGAGCATTTCGGAATACACAGCTGATTACCTTTAAACAGTAATCCTTCCTGGATCATGTATTCTACCCATTGTCTTCTGTCTTTGAGAATTGGATTCTCAACTGCTTCGTACACCTCCTTAAAATCTGAGTCATCCCTGTACATGTCCCTGAGATCATCAAAACCCAATGTTTTGACTTTGAACTCCTGCAATAGCAAACACTTCCTACTCAAAGCATCAGCAACTTTGTTAGCAATACCAAAAATGTGTTTAATCACAAAAGTGAAATTTTGCATATATTCAACCCATTTAACATGTCTTTGATTCAACTTTTCTTGTTGAATCACAAATTGCAATGCATGATTGTCACTATACAAGACAAACTCCTTCGGGATTAAGTAATGTCTCCATTTTTTCAGTGCCTGAATGATAGCATAAAAATCCTTGTCATAAGTGGAGTATTTCACTTTCACTTCATTCAACTTCTCATTGAAGTATGCTATCGGCTTGTCTTCTTGACTCAAGACTGCCCCGATTGCAAACCCACTTGCATCGCATTTCACTTGAAATGTCTTTTGGAAATCAGGCAACACCAGAATTGGTTGTTCCGTGATCTTCCTTTTCAGCAAATTAAAACTCTTATTAGCTTCTTCTGTCCAGTGAAAAGATTTATGTCTCTTCTTCACTGTGTCCATCATCGGTGCGCTAATCCCACTGAAATTTCTGATGAACTTTCGGTAGAAACTAGCCAATCCGTGAAAACTTCTCACCTCAAATATGTTTTTCGGTGATGGCCAATTCTTGATTACCTCCACCTTATCTGAATCCATCCTCAATTTATCTGCAGAAATAACAAACCCCAGATAAATGAGCTCTGTCTTCATGAATGAGGATTTCTTCATATTTATCAGCAGCTTCTCCTGCTGTAGCCTCTGCATCACTATAGCCAAAGGCTTCAGATGCTCAGCCACTGTTTTACTGAAAATCAGTTTGTCATCTAAATATACAATGTCAAATTTTCCGATGAACTCCCTGAGGACTTTGTTCATCAACCTCATGAAGGTACTCGACACATTTGTTAAGACAAACAACATAACAAGCCATTCATACAACCCTTCATTGGTTTTGAATGTTGTCTTCCATTCATCACCTCCTCTCGTACGGATTTGATGATAACTGCTTTTCAAATCAATCTTTGAAAAGAATTTTGCTCCACTCAAGCAATCCATCAGATCATCCATCCTTGGCAATGAAAATTTGTACCTGATGGTTATCTTGTTGATCGCCCTTGAGTCAGTACACATCCTTCATCCTCTATCTTTCTTTGGACTGAGTACTGTCGGAACAGCACACGGACTCAAGCTCTCCCTGACCAATCCTTTGTCCAACAAATCTTGGACTTGTCTTTTGACCTCTTCATTCTCTTGCGACATCAATATGTACGCAGCTTTGTTTGGAAAACTAGCTCCTGGTATGAGATCAATATGATGACTCACACTTCTAATCAGTGGCAACGAACAAGGAACTACTATGTCAGCGAACTCTTCCAGTAGTTCCTGAATCTCTTCTGGTAAATCATCTACTCTTGTGTTGGTCAAAACAATCTTCGGTTTCCTGACCACAATGAACTATGGATCCTCCTTCTTCTTAACTTCTGTAAGAAGTTCCTTCCCACTCATGAGAAGTATGATGTTACTTACTTCTGGTTTCACCTCCTTATCCTTAATTGGAAGCAACATGTGAGTTCTCCCATTCTTTTCTAGGGTGTATGTGTTCATTCTCCCATTATGAATCACATTCTTGTCATATTGCCATGGTCTACCCAGCAATAAATGACAAACATCCATAGGAATAACATCACATAATATTTTATCATTATATCCTCCTATCTTGAATTCAACTAAACACCATTTAGTGACAATTACCGAATGTCCTTTTTGTAGCCACGAAACTCGGTATGGGCTTGGATGATCAATCGTCTCCAGCTCCATCTTTTCTACCATCTCTATAGAAACGAGATTATCTGTGCTACCACTGTCCACAATGACCTTGCATACCCTTTCCTTGGTTTCACAAGCAGTCTGAAAAAATCTATTTCTTTGGACTGAACTCTCCACCTCCTTTTCTGGTGTCAAAAGAGATTTTCGCATCACCAGCGATCTTCCACCTCCAGCATTTTCTACCTCAACATCTCGCCTTTGCGCTTCAGCGATGTGAGTCTCTCCACTCTCTTTCTTTTTATCTGGACACTCGTAAGAATTGTGCCCATTCTTTCCACACGTGAAGCATGTTATTACTCCACCTCTTCCTCTTCCTCTACCTTTGGTACGAGGAAAAATATTATTATCACCGTAATATCCTCTCTGTTCAATATGTTTCCCTCTATGTTCAACATATTTCCCTCGCTGTGAGCTTCCACCTCTCTCAGTTCGAGTTTGAGGTTTCTTCCAGTCCTCCTTGGGATTTTGATTTTTATCCTGGGCAACTGACTTGCCTCTGGGATAACACTAGCCTCGGCCTCTTTGACCCTTCTTTTGGCTCGGCTTCTCTTCCTCTTTTAGAGCCATCTGATAAGCATCTTCCACCGTTCAAATGGTTACCATGCTCATCTCATCCTGGGTGTCATATCTCAGGCCATTCATGTATCTGACAACTTTTTCATCATCGCTTTCCTGATGACCTGCCCTGATGTTCAGCTTGTAGAATTCTTCAGTATATTCTTTCACTGTCATCAGCTTCTGTCTCAAGTTCTGCATCCTCCTGAACAGAGTAATTTGGTAATCTCTAGGGATGAATTTTGCCTTCATCTTCGCGATCATTATGTCCCAGCTCTTGATCTTCTACTTGCCTTTGCAGTGTCTGTTAGCTTGTAGTTCATCCCACCACAATGTTGCATGTCCCTTCAATCTTGTGACAGCATGCTTGACTTTCTTGTCCTCTTCGACATCTTCTTAGTCAAAGTATGTGTTCAGGGTTCTAATCTAGTCTAGAAGCTCCTTTGCATCCAAATTTCCCTCATAAACTGGAATGTCCATTTTCTCTCTTGCACCCATTCTTGCAATAGCTCTGATCAAACGTTCATTTGCTGCAACTTCTTCCCCTTCATGTTCTGCCTCAATTTCACTTTTGGAATCACTAAGATCCCCAACACTGACTGTGCATCTTTGTGTTGTCTCCATGTCTTCAAGTCTGGCGCGTAAATCACGCATTTCTTTTTCCATGGCGGGATCAGTCATCTGCCTACCTCTTCTTCTCAACATTTCCCTCTCCTCTGGTGGATCGGATGTTTGTCTATCCCTTCTGCTTGGCAGCATGGTGAATTCTCTTTTTCTCTGCTACAGAAAGAAAAGAACCTTTCTATGCTCTGATACCAAAAATGATGACACACACAACCCCTCAACCCGTAGGTCGAAAGGTCCATGTCAACAAGATCTTTCCCCTTTTGCTGGCCCGAAGAGTCCTTGGAAATCACTCCTCTATTTCCCTTTCGGGAAATCTGCACCCACAATCAACTTCAAGAAATTCCCCCTTACACTTCGGGAGATCAGATTTCGCACTTTCACGAATCCGGTGGCCAAGTGCCTTGTCTCTCAATCTCCGAAAACCCGAAAAAGTCAATGCTTGACTTTTCCTTTTTCTCTTTCAGATTTCTTCTCATCGCAATTTCGGAGGTCGTGATGTCAAGCAACTTGTTCCCTCGATTCCCGAAACCTGATTTGCCAAAACGTCGATGCGTCTGTATGGTTAACCTTTCAACGCCCCCTTTACTCTGTCGGGACTTCGGACTTCGCGATTTCGTGAATCCTGATGTAAGGATTTCGGAACTTCACTCCATGAAACCCCGAAATGGTCAACATAATTGACTTTCTTGTCGATAATGTGCCACCTGTCCACCCACCGATTCTGTGGCCCACATGATCCACTCATTCCTTCAGGACTTCGCATTTTGTGATTTTGTGAGCCCTGTTGCCACGATTATGGGACTTCCACTCGCGAAAATCCGAAATAGAAGTTCATGGGTAAATCCAACAGCTCCTGTGGATTGGATCTACGGCTCTACTCCTCCTGCACTTAGAACCTTTGGGAATACTTTGTCGCAACTCCCCTGCTCTTTCGTGCGATCTAGGCCCACGGGACTTCGTGAATTCTACTCAGAGAATTCCGACCATCTATCTTTTTCCTTCACCAGGACTTCTGCAACTCATTACCAAAGTGTTTTTCCGCAATACTCAACTATCTGCGGCCCAACTTGCAATGCTTTCTCGTTGGTTTCAGTGCACAAGCTTCCTGTGCCTCCTTCGACGACTTTGAAGACTTTATCCTTCCCAAAATTTCTCCAACTTTGAGTCTTGAAGAAGACTCCTACACGCACTCCTTGCGGCAAATTCCTTAGTTACTCCAAGGAATTGGAACCCGTCGACTCTGCGCACTCCTGCAGTAGTAGTCTCTCAACAAATCATTCAAGTTACCAAACCTGAACCTCTTCTCAGCCTGCGCACACCTTGCACGGCTGCTGTGCCCAACTGCACTTCTGAGGGAATGAGAACAAAAGCTATCTCTCCTGAGCTTTCAGAGACGAACCTCTAAACACTTTGTCGACACACTCCTTGCGGACAATTCAACTGCACTCCTTGCAGGAACCCTTGCTCAGATAGAGAAACAATTGAAACTCATTTCTCTTCCTCTCTCCCTCTCAGATTTCAGACATTCAACAAGAAATCATTCATACATAGCATAAAAACAATTGCATGACAAAAAGAGTAAAACATTCATGAGCATAACATTCAAAAATGCATACACAGAGAATATATGAACACCATGAGTCTGAATCACAACTTTCTTGTATTAATTCAGAATTTCTGTACATGGAGTTTGGCTACACAACTCTCTACTTCTCCTCTTCTATGCCCTATGCTCTCTTCTATTGCATAATCTCCCTCTATGTTACAATTACACAATGAGGGTGTCTATATCCTGTTTCCCTCTTGTGCTCTAAAACTGTCTAATCTAACATTCAATTCTATCTACCTTCATTAACTACTATAAATGCCTTCTACCTACTAAAGACGAGAGAAGATCGCTCAAGGTCTATTTACATTATACAAGTGCGCTCCTTCTTAATTATCTCATTTAAGATTGGTGCATTAATCTTCAAGACAATTTCAAAATTTGCGTTGGGCGCTTGTCCAGCCATCTTTTGCCTCCACGGTGGCTCGCTTGAGATGCTCCTGCATTAGCTATCCCCTGGAAGTGATTGACCAGTGTCTTTTAAATTTCCTTGTGGGATTCTCTTTCGATCCCATCGTGATCCCTAATTTTTAGGATTTTGTTATGGGTTCTTCTTGCAATGGCGGTTCTATGAAAAACATTGGGATTCCACTCCCCTTCCTTTAGCCACCCGATTCTTGACTTTTGGTGCCATAGAGTTTCTTCCTGCTGGCATCTTGCTTCCCATTCCTATTTGATTTGGATCTCTTCTCTTTTCCGCTCCTCTGTGTAACCCTCGTCTATGCAGAGTTCCGGAGTATCCTTATTCTATCCTCGATGGTTTTGTTTCCTTGTTTTATGTTCCCAAACACTTCCTTGTTCCACTTCTTGAGTTTGTGTTTGATGTACTTGAGTCTCTTATAAAGTTTGAACATCCTTGTCCCTTGATCCAGTAATTCCTCCTGCCACCATTGGTTGATGTTCTCCTTGAAGGTGGGATGTTTGAACCAAAATTTCCCAAATCTAAAAGGTTTGTTCTTCGGAGTGGTTTGGAAGTTTGATTCCAATTGCATTGGCCAATGGTCTGAACCCCCCCATGGAAGGATGTTGCAATCTAAAGTTAGTCCCTGCAGAATGATGTATTCTGACACCAGGAATCTATCTAGCCTTGTAGCTACTTGGTAGTGATTACTTCGTTTGTTATTCCAGGTGAACTAGCCATTGTTGGTTCTGATGTCTACCATCTCTATTGTATCAATGGAGGCTGAGAATTCCTCTGCATCTCTATCTAGTCTCCTGGTGCCCATTTTTTTCTCCACAAGTGTCGTGATTTTGTTGAAGTCCCTTGCCAAGATCCAGTGGAGGTTGTGGGATCTGGCCTTTAGATTTTCTAGGTCTACGAGCATTATCCTTTTTTCCTCCAACCTCTAGGGACCATACACATTGGTGCATAGAATCACCTCGGTGTTACCTATAATTTTCATGTTAACCGAGAGTGTGTGTCTTGTGGCTTTGGCTGCTAGTAGGTTCAATGATTGTGGGTTCCATAAGGTGAGTATACCACCTTCCATATGTTGTCCTTTGATAGCCAACATCTTGTACTTGCTCCATTGTTTTTTACTGATTGTTTCCATTATGTCTACAGTACATTTTGTCTCTTGAATGAAACAAAGGTCAGGTTGTTCCTTCCTCGGTCTATTTTTAAGGATTCTTTTCTTTCATGGGTTGTTTAGGCCTCTTATATTCCATGTTATAATCTTTATTTAAACATGTGGGGGGGATTTGGGAAAGATCTTTTTCATCTTACCTGAATTTATCAACAGGGCTCCTAGTTCTTGTAGGGCTACGTTGTTTGATTTCTTTCCTTTCTTCTACCTCCTCTGCTTGGGTGAATGTTGTGGGTCTCCCTCGCTTGCTTTAATTCCCAGGTGTCCTATCTCATCGTGCGTATGCTTGATCCCTATGGATTTTTCTTCCTCCCTTAGAAGGAAAAGGTATTGGATACGATCTACTTGCGCCGCTAGCACATTGTCTACTCCTTGCTTTTTCCATTGCTCCAAGATGTTCGGGAGATCTATTCCTTCCCTTTCCATAATGTCTATGAGATCAGGATCTTCCATGCCTACCTCGCTTGGTGTCATCTTCAAATCTTCCTCTGCCTCCTGCATTGGGGTGTTGGCATCTTTGATTCCTCCTTCCATAGGACTTGCGTTACCTCCATGTTCTCTCTTATTGCCTGGAATATCGACGTTCTCCTCTGTTTCTTGTTCCCTAGCTACTCTAGCTTTTGTATTTTCCATTCCTCCTTCTTCCCCTTGGTTAGCCATGTCCCGTCCTTCTAGTCTATTCCTGGCTTTCGGGTTGCTTTTTGTTGGGGCTTTGCTTGGTTTCTTGTTTGCTCTGTTTCTGTGGTTCGGTTTTACAAACCCGTCTTCATCTTGTTGTGTTTTGGTGTTTTTTGTTTCTTGTTTTTTATTGAGTGAACATTCTCTGATTAAGTGTCCATGTTAATGGCATCTTCTGCATCTAAACGAGATCTGCTCATAATCGATGCTTTGTATTCATTCCTCATCCCTGAATTCTAGTCTTATGGCTTCTAGGAGTGCCCCCGACACATCCATCTCTATGCAGATCCTTGCATAGGATGTATATCTCCCTTTTAGGGTTGCTTCCGATGTCTTAACATATTTTCCAAGTTTGTTCTTGATTGCTTCGACGGTGGATGACATCTAGTAGTCTAGCGGTAAGGACTAAAACCTCAATCAAACTGGGACATTTTTAAAAGTTTCTTTCTTTGGGGAGGAGTTTTCCTTCCACGACCGCGTGTACAACCCTGTTGAGGCGTGGAAGTATGGCCCACCCTCAAAGACTTTATCCTTGTCCTCCAGGTTCATGAAGACTGCTATGAATAATCCTTTCAAACCCAGGTGGAGTTCCACTTCTCCACTTGGCTTTCATTGATATTTTATCCAGTTGCACAACATTCTTTCTGTGGGCCACAACTCCATGAACTTGGATATTAGTGCATGCGTCTTCATTTGGTCTCAATAGAGTTGCGTTTGTGGGTATTCCAGTATAACCTTGGGTATCATTGTTGTTTTAGGTTTACATGGGTTGTGCCCATCTGCCGCACTGGGGTTCGTTGGTTCCTGCGCAACCTTTTGGGCTTCTTCGGCTTCCTCCCCCACACGATCCTTTTTTTACTGGTTGGTCTCCTGGTTCTTTTCCGATCCTGATCTCGAGGTGCTTGTTAGTGATTCTTTGAACCCAACGCCTCGTGGACCTTTCCCCCTATCCACCACTACCTGCTTGTATGATGGGGTGCCACTCCTGCCCCCTTTGGTAACCATTATGTATGCTATTGAGACTGCGACTGTCAAAACCTGAAAAATTAAAATTAAGAAATTGATCAACTTTTTTCAAGAATAAAACCTCAGTTGGATTTGACCAATCATTTACTAAATAATTAAAATATTATGTAAACTTTGAAGAGATTTCCTTTTCCCAAAACAATAGTATTACGGACTAAAAAATTTCATGAATACTGTACGTTTGCCTTACTCGAAAGATAATAAGGAAAAACGAAAGAATGAGAGTTGTACATGTAAAATGTAGAGACTATTTGGTGGAGGTGGAGATTTGTAATTGTATACTACGGGAGGCGATGGGGATGGAGGGGGAGGAGACTTGTAGTAGTAGGGGGAAGAGGGAGAGGGTGATGGAGGTGGGGGAGACTTGTAGTAGTAGGGAGGTGGAGGAGATGGGGATGGCGGAGGAGGTGATGGTGATGGAGGTGGTGGAGATTTATAGAAGTATGGTGGTGGACGAGATGGAG
>CBVK0100099996.1:0-21814 GCA_900067695.1 Picea abies
TAATGCCTCCTTCCTTCTCCTATTGTGTCACTATTGTAAATACTTCAATTATATCCCAAGTTATTCTTAAGGGGGGATGTTAGGATATTTAGACACTTAGGAGTTAATTAAGATCTACTTGGTCTAATGTGTCATTAGGTAAAATTATGTTTCTTTAGTACGCACTAGTATGCATTCATAGTTAGGAAATCCGACGGTCACGATATGTTCTCGACATAGAGTGATCCGACGGTTCATATTCTCCTTGATCTTAACGACCATTGATCCGTGGCTTAACACCCGATTGGTCCATGATCTCTATTTAAAGAGTCGATTGTGAGAAACTCTCTTGTAAAATCTCTCTGTAATCTTTTTCTTTTGCATTAATAAACTAATCCAAGTGGTCGCATTGGTTGGGGCCATGGATGTTTCCCCGTAGGGGTTTTATCATGTCAAAACATCAGTGTGTTGATCTTTGATCTGGTTGTGTGAGTGGTTACTGAAGATGTTCATCCTCTGTTGGAATACCTATGTTGTCGAACAAACAATAACTTATATAACTTGCAATTCATGTGGTATGGGATATCTTCCGATGATAGTTACTTTAGACAAGGTTTCTTGGTCGCTCTTTAAAAAAGTACTTGGAAGTGGAGAAACATTCCGCTGATATGACTGAGGATCAATTCAAATTTCACTCTTATTGCTTACGAAATATGACCCTTCATGCATATGTACAGATATTGAATTTTCAGGACCGTCTACATTCTTTTCCTTTCTTCCATAGAGCTGCAGTTGGTGCCATTAGATGCTATCTGAAGTTGCATGATTCAATTTCGAAGGTAACTGTTGACGAAGAAGATGGAATTGTAGGACTTTCACCGTCCAAAAAGAAAAGGATTAGGAAAAAGAAACGCAAGGTAGAGGTTTGAGCCAAAAAGGATGCCGAGGAGAAATTTAAGTAAGAGGAAGTTGCTAACATAGTAGCAACCAAGAGTGGCAAACGAGGTTCAGAACATTCAAAAGTTATTGATCTTGACCCTGATGGACATAAATTGTTACAGGTGGAAGATCCATTGGTAGAAGCAACAAAGTACCTACAGTTACTCCAAGAACATTCTTCCAACCATTTGGAAACCCATCTGCTTTCCTTTGAACTTAACATAAAAAAGATAAAGATACTTCTTGATTTACATGCTGATAAGCGACAACTTAGATTGGATCCAGATGATCGAGAGGTTCATCGATGGTTGATACGCTTTTTACACAAGGTGGGAAATTTTCCTCCAACTTAGACATCAACATAGAAGTTTGTATGAAATGTAATAGAGATTGAGAAACCTAGTCTAGGGGTGTTGCATGATAAATCCTTGTTGGAGATTAACGAGGCATTCCTCAAAAATCATAGAGATTCATTGATGTATAGAGTTGCTACTACTGAGATGCTATTCCTTTTGTCTCTTGAAAAAAAAAATAGAAGCCATCAAGTTGATTGAATATTCTATCAACAATATTGTTCCAATAGGTGGTGCTTTTGGAGGAATCAGAGAACGAAAGTTGAAGAGTTGTGTGGTTGTGCACAAACTGTTAGAAAAAATATTTCACGATACAAGTGCAACTCAAATTCAAGAAATGAATGAAGAGGTCACAAAATTGAATATTTTTGTAGAAACTCTAGAAAAGGAAAGAGACTTCTACTTTGTGAAGCTTCAGGATATTGAACTCCTTTGCCAGAACCCAGGGTTGGAACGCCTTGCTGTAATCATGACAATTCATAAAATATTGCATGCTGAAGATGATAATGATTTTGTACCTGTCAAAGCTCAGGCCATAATCAGCAGATCAGTCTTGCCCAAGAAAGTACCTAAGGGAATTAATGAAACCAAAATATCAAAGGACTGGTAAGGAGATGCACAAAAACGCATTACCATAGAGACATCAAAGCAAGTAATATTCTACTGATCATGTAGCAAGAGGTCCAAGAGTTTGGGTTGAGTCTCAATGAATTGCATATGATATGGAATAACGACCATATTGTTGTTGATATTAGTGGATATATGGAACGATTTGCAAATGCGAGATGTCCCCCACTCCATCAATAACGAACAACATGATAACAATATTTCTTAATCAAATTTCCTATATTGATTTTATTTTGAAGAAAATTCGAGACTGTTTCTTTAGTTCGTTCACAATGAAGGTTTTTTTTTGTTTATTATTTATTAAATAAAAAATGAAGCAGTTCAAGTGGTTCACTACGGCCAGTTATAACTGCATCAAACTTAACTACCATAACTACTCATCAAAACAATATAAAGAAGGCAGTAGATTACCAATAAAAGGGAGAAAACTTTGAGAGGTATGCTTGGAGTGCAGTGAGGTTTTCGTCTTTAAAATTATCATTCATCCTCTATACTTTCAACATGGATTGACGAAATTCTTGGTAGCAGGGAGTCTTGTGAAGCAGTGAACAGATGAGGCGAGGATGAGCTTTGCTGGTTCTCATATGGTGAATTGTTTACTTGTCAGTTTGTTGTATTTAAGGCTGATTTTATTTCAACGCTAATCAATTTTTGATATGCAGGTTCTCACCTTGTGTTATCACTACCATTGCTCCATTCCATTTTGGCTCAACTTTCTTCTTTCTTTCGCTCTTGGTCTTTCTATTGTAACTTTGTTCTAAAATGGCTAAAGGATAAATACCTGGCCCAAGTCTACACAAAGATTTGTAAATTCCGAAACTCTAAGAATTGTATGCGGAACATTTTTAATTAAAGATCAAAGTCCTTTACGCTCTAAAATTATTTCTTTATTTGTTTTCTTTTTAAATCTCATCTTTCTTCATATTTTCTTAATTCAACACTTAAAATTCTAAAAAGAAAATAAAGTAAAATAAAATAACGGATTTATCACTATTGTAAAATGGTGTATATACGCTTCTTTCATTTTGTTTTTATTAGTAAGTTTTAATAGGTACAAGCTTTTGTTTATTTTTATTTTAGTTCTCTTGTTATTTATTATTTTTTTAGCTTAAAGAAAATTAAAAATATCAAATCACTACAAAGTTTTTTATAATTTATTTTGATAGTCTTTAAATTAATTCCTTGTTTAATAAACTTTTCTTTAATTGACTCACTTTAGCACTAACACATTTTAGCTCCTTACTAGTTTTGTCTTAGTTACTTTCTTACAAAACAAGTGAAAAAATATTATTAAGTTAGGGTTTCTCTTGTAAATATTTTCTTTATTTGTTTAATTTCTTTTAAGATTTGATTTTGTTATTTCAATTTTATGAACTCATACATAAAACTTAAAAATTAAATATTATAAAAATACAAAGCAAAAGGGATTTCATGCTTGGACTTTAGGTTAGAGGAGATTTAGCTTAGAGTCTAATGTGTTTTCTTTTCGGGGCTCTAAACCCAGGGTGACATTCCTGTCTCTTCTCGCCTAGCCCCACAGGAGGTTGAAATATTGGTGTTGGGGACTCTCTAGTCCCTTGAAATCAACATATTTTTGGTCGAATTTCGGGCAGAGACAAAATTTGCGCAGAGATACACCAGAATGGCGCTACCTATTGGCACCTGGAATCGATGAGTTCGAATTCATTACTCTTTTAGGTGGCTGATGATGTGGAGAATGACTGAGATAGTAGTTGGCAGCATGATAACAACTTACCACCTCTACAGGACACTTGGCATGAAAAAGGAGGTGCATCAATGAAGATCAAGGGAGGAAGTGTCATTTAAATATTGTTGGATCAGTTACCAACACGTTTCCTTTTTTATAGCAGTTTGGTTATAACTGCTAGCACATGTGTTCAATTGAAAAATGTTGTTGGAGAATCCGATGTGAGGAAGGCCAGCTCACACCTCTAGCTATGGCCTTTCCTTTTTGTTATAAATCCATGTTCCAAATGAGGGAAAAGAGGTTCAAATGGTTGAGTTGAGGCTCCCATATTGTAATTTTGTTTGACTGAGTAAACTGTTCTCTGGTTATGTACTGGACCTGAGCATTTTTTATTAGTAGAAGTCAGTTTTTCTTTACATCATCTTATTACCTCTTATGATGAAATATTCATGATTGGAGGATCCACATGAGTTTGTCATGGTTGTGTTATGATGAATGTTCGATTATAATGCTGTTATGATGTTCTTCAGTTTTCTTTAAACTTTGAATTCAAGAGGATCTTGTGTTTGAGTTTTTCTTCCTTGGGCTGGTTGAAGACCTGATGTTAATAGCAGACCTTTACACCTCCCTCACTAAGTCTTCCTCCTATTCACTTTTACTCCTATTCACTGACTAAATGCTAATCAATACCTGATTTTATTGTGCATGATTAGCCCAGATTTCTGAGTTAAAGCCTTATTATTCCGAGTCTTGTCCATTTGACCTTTTAAAAAACTCATTTACATTTACAAAACTTTTGATGTTACCAAGCTTACCTGTTTCCAGTCTAGGGTGACTTTTGGAGTGATAACATAAATGGCACCATTGTCGGGGATTGAAGAGTTCCCTAGGAAGAATGACATAGATCCAGATCTTGATGGTAGGCAAGAGAGGGATACAAAAAATTGACTGTAATCATCTACCTGGCGACTCCATGAAGATGAACCTGTTGGAAGACTCCACTGTGGGAACAAGCTTGGACATAAATGGAAGGCAGAGGCAAGTTCAGGTATCAAGTTTTGAATTTATTTCTGAAACTTGTGCTCTTTATCCTTCATTCTTTCTTTAATTTCCCTGCACACATTAGGAGAATAATAATTTGCTTTGTATACTCTAAATACCACCAGCCTGCTCTTGCATATTCCTTTTTAAAACAAGTAGATTTACCCCCTTCCCATGTCATTGATGTTAAGGATATCCATGAAGAAGATGAGGTTCATAAACACTTTTTTAATCAGCCTGAACCTTATGATTCTCTCCCTTCTCCAGATTTCAAAGTTGATTTATTACCTTCTACCTTTCCCTCTGCTGTTAATAACCAACCCGTTGAAATTCAACATGCACTAAATGATTATTGTCCTTTTGCAAATAATAAAACTGATTCAGTTCAGGCTACCAACTCCTCTAAACTTTACCAAGAACCTTCTAGTGTTCAACAACCCACTGACTTCCAGTTTAAGGTTAGGGGAAATATGTTTGGACCTCTAAAGCTGCCATCCTTTCTTCATCCTTACCCTCCCAGATTTGTAGACTACCTACCCACTTTTTATGGAAAAGATAACACTATAGGAGAAGAGCATCTATCATCCTTTCAAGACTTCATCGATAATCTAGAAATATTGCATGAAGATATTTTCATGAGGATTTTTTCTAAATATTTGATTGGAGATGTTGTCTTGTGGTTCAAGAATATGGAAGTTTCTTCCATTGGTTCATGGGATGAACTATATGACACCTTTTTAAAATACCGGGGAGAGACAAATTCATTTTATCAGTACATAAATGAGTTCACTACTTTGAGAAGAGGAAAAAATGAAGTTGTGTCTGCTTTTAATCGAAGGTTTCACAACTTGTATTGCATCCTGCCTTTGGAAATTAAACCTTCTGAGACTGTTGCCATGGTGTATTACATAGTGTCTCAACACTCTAACCTTGTTTTGTATCTTAGGAAAAGAAAATCTACATCTTTATCACAATTATTCATGGATGCTGAGGAAGTGGAGGAGAACCTCCGAGCTTGTGGTAGGATTCTAAGTCAACATCATATCAACTTTGAACATGAGGCATATTTTATTTGCTATCCCTATGAAGAAAAGATAGTGGATGATTTGATCCTCAAAGAAGGTATCTTTGACAGCCTTGCCTCTGAGGAAGTCATTGTTTCAAGCATTGACCAAGAGTAGCTTGTTGTTGACAAACACTTTGGTAATGAATACTTTGCTATTAGAAAGCATCCTGAAACAAGACATTTTGAATGTCAAGAGTCAAAGGTTTGTTATGGACAACCTATTTTTGATGGACATACCAATGATGGTGATGAACATAATTTTTCTATGATTTGTTTGGAACCTCTTAGCACTATTCCTGTAGATGATGATTATGATCATGATCCTTATAAATGCTATGAGGGTGTTGAAAGGGATTTTAATGTAAATCTAGTCTCTTATCCATCAGAAACAAATGAACATCCCTGTCTTAATAAAAACCATGTGTATGAGCAATAGACTATTCCCATGGTATATGCAGAGAGGATCAACAATCAACCAATAGGTGGTTCTGAAGTTATGAAGCAACTATTTGATTCATAGATGTCTGTTTCTGTCATTCAATCATGTGTGCCTGTAGAAGACATCAAACAAACTGTCAGCAACTTTGAAACAATGAAGGTAACCTTTCATAAACTAATCAGGCATTGCTTTCAATTTCATGACCCTGTCGATGAGTACATAGAGTTACAATTTTCAAATGCTTTGGAGCATGTAGACTTGATCTTTTTATCAGCATTTGAAGGTAATATTGGCGATCATAAGGATGAATTTAGTCAACTGTCACACTTTCCTTGATTTTTATGGATCATTTGCAGTGAAGAGAAGAATTTTGCTACCAAACAGTTTGAATGGTTATGGTGGAAGTTTGTTTTCACCTGAGCAAGTTGTTGAACTGGTTAGAGTAGAGTAGGGTGGAAATAAGCTCGCTGCCCGAGCATTTATTTATCTTTCTATTTGAAGAAGAAGTAGAAGTTAGCTTGTGTGAATAAAGGCGTGGTTTTGAAGGTGTACAAAGATCAGTTTTCATAGGCCAGATGACTCCATAGCCCAATGGATAAGGCGACTGGAACTACTAGGTTCTTGGAGCCTCACAGGGAGGTCTCCATCCCAGTTGGAGCCAAATGTTAGCACTCAATTTTTTATGGAAATTTTAAGTATATTTAGCATCCTTGTGCTAAACTTTTGAAATATTTTTTGCTCATTTTCCCTAGTTCATAAATTCCAATTTCCTCACTGATTTAGGAAGAGTCTTAATTCATAAATCTTTTTCTCCAAACACCTTTGGCCTTTGTAGTTTTGACCTACATAACAAAAAAAACCAAGTTTTAGTAGTTTTTCCTAAATATTTATTTTGTTGATTTTCCTATGTTTTATTTTAGTTGCCTTTTCAATAAATGAGTTTATTGACTGAGACGAACAAAGTTCGCTCACACAAGAATTATCCAAAATACTTGGAATATAACAAAGTAATCCATATAGGACTGTAAATAATAAATGAATAATAAGATATAAGATATATATGATGAGATGATTACAATTGAGAAATGAGGGCTTGTTTATATACCCACGCAGGGGTGCCCTTTACCAATAGTCATGTCCTTTGAGACATGAGCTTTCATTATTAACAATTATTATTTATTAATTATTATGTTGAATATCTATGATATATGTATATTTATGTTCATAACATTGACTTTGATAGAAGAGGTGGTGTGTGCTTTAAAGTGGCTTAACTCTAGTCTAAACATAAATTTATATGCATAAATCTTTTGCATTATCATAAGTCTAGAGTTTATAAAGCCACATGCCCATTTCTTATGCTAGTCACCAGTCATTACATTAAACTAAGCTATGAGTTAAGACCACGTTCCTAATTCATAATCTAATTCAAAGCTAGGCCATGAGTCAAACCTCAAGCTCAAGCCACACATCAAGCATACAGGTGTCGAAGAACTAAATATAGCCATGATATATATGATGTTTCTCCCAATTTCTTGCCTGTTCCACCGTTTTCATGCATGGATGTGCAGAGTGCAGTGCGCTGCAAAATCTCCTGGGCATAGCGTTTTCTCCTAGGCGCTGCAAATTTCCTGGGCGCTACCTACTCTATTGGGCACTGTGTATTCCACAGTGTGCTACCTAAATTCGCTACCGAATTTCTAGCGGAGAAAAAAATTGCACATAGATACACCAGAATGACGCTACCTATTGGCACCTGGAATCAAGGAGTTCGAATTCATTACTCTTTTAGGTGGCTGATGATGTGGAGAATGGCTAAGATAGTAGTTGGCAGCATGATAACAACTTACCACCTCTACAGGACACTTGGCATGCAAAAGGAGGTGAATCAATGAAGATCAAGGGAGGAAGTGTCATTTAAATATTGTTGGATCAGTGACAAGTACGTTTCCTTTTTTATAGTAGTTTGGTTATAACTGCTTGCACATGTGTTCAATTGAAAAATGTTGTTGGAGAATCTGATGTGAGGAAGGCCAACTCGCACCTCTAGCTATGGCCTTTCCTTTTTATTATAAATCCATGTTCCAAATGAGGGAAAAGAGGTTCGAATGGTTGAGATGAGGCTCCCATATTGTAATTTTGTTTGACTGAGTAAACTATTCTCTGGTTATGTACTGGACCTGAGAATTTTTTATTAGTAGAAGTCAATTTTTCTTTACATCATCTTGTTACCTCTTATGTTGAAGTATTCATGATTGGAGGATCCACATGAGTTTGTCATGTTTGTTTTATGATGAATGTTCGATTTAATGCTGTTGTGATGTTCTTCAGTTTTCTTTAAACTTTGAATTCAAGAGGATCTTGTGTTTGAGTTTTTCTTCCTTGGGCTGCTTGAAGACCTGATGTTAATAGAAGACCTTTACACGTCCCTCACTAAGTCTTCCTCCTATTCACTGACTGAAATCTAATCAATACCTCATTTTCTTGTACATGATTAGCCCATATTTCTGAGTTAAAGCCTTATTATTCTGAGTCTTGTCCATTTGACCTTTTAAAAAACTCATTTACATTTACAAACTTTTGATGTTACCAAGCTCACATGTTTACAGTCTAGGGTGACTTTTGGAGTGATAACAAGTTTGATCAAGATATTAACCTTTATAACATCATTGCTAATCGATTGTTTCAATCAAGAGAGGTTAAGGAACTTGACACTAGCGTGCATATCCCTCCTAGGTGCACTTTTTCCTTCAACGATGATGAATAGTTTAAGGACATAGATATGTTTTTGAACCCATATTATGAATCTCCTTTGCATTATGATGACCCTGTTCCTGAGAGGAATATTCTTAAATATGATATTAATTTGTTTGATAAATGCATTTATCATCTCTTTGATATACAAACCCTAAGTCCTAAACCTGATGTCCTTAATTCAATCGATACTTTCAGTATTAGATGCAAATCTTCTCATGTAGGTTGGCATGTCTTGGAGGTTGGTAATCATTTATTTTGGGTATTTATTAGTCATTTTTTCTGGCCATACACATATTTTGGTTGGAATGTTGGCAATCCTTCCACACATAAAGTTTTAAAAGTCGTAAGACCCACATGCAAAACAGACGATGCATTCCTTTATGCTAAATGTCATGCTACTTTTGTTTTTGTTTGCTAGTTTGTCCTTGACCTGCGAGACTAGCCCATGGTTGAGAAAACATGACTCATGGACATCTAAGACATCAAAATCACCTGGGGATCTCACCCGACCTGAGCCACACCAACCCTTAACATGGCTGGAGTTTTTGTCCCCGCAGGTTTCAAACTGACGACTTTAACATCATGGAGTGCCTTAACAACACACTCTGTCACCGAATGTCCTACACTTCGGGGAAAAATGTCATGCTAATTGAGTCCAAGTTAATTCTCTTCTTTTCCTCACTACATAAATAAAAAATATATAAAAAAAAAATAAAAAAAAATATTACGAAGAGGGGTAAATTTGACTTCGCAGTTATTTAGTTTCTTTTCTCACTTTTTGTTCTACTTTCAATTTTTTTTTCTTTTGCTTTCTTTTCTTTTTCCACCTTTTTAATGGTAATAGTTTATGGAACAATGGTCTGTGATATTAAAGGCTACCTGTATAGTTTTTAACCGATTGACCAAATTTGTCTTGGTGAACAACAGGCTTGTAGGTGAACCAAGTTGCCTTATTTTTGTTGTAATTCCTCGCTTTGTCTACCATACGCTTGCTAAGCGAGACACTATTTCTCGTCATGGTCATTAGTCATTTCCCCATCTTCCTTCTTTCCCTTTCTCCATCCCCTCCATTTTGAGATGGCTCCAGCATACACGTTGTGTATGCTCAGTGTTAAGCTTGGGTTTTACCTCAACACACATCCACGACAGTTTATCCAATTTTCCAATCATTTTGTCAAGATCCAAAGAGTTTGTCCCTTTGGGTTATACAACAGGACCAAACCCCATCATAATTACCACTTTTGATGAGTTTTTCCACAAAGTCCTCATCCATGAATCCCTTGGCCTCCATCTTGTTTCACCCTGTTGTATAATCTGGTCCACCTAACCCTATCACCCTCTTCTTGTCTCATAGTGAGTTACCATCAATAGTTTTTTAATTTTCATCCCTATCCAGTTCAGTTCATTGATCCTATAATACCAGAGTTACTTGAACTTGCACGCCACTCTAAGCGACACACATCTGTTGGTTGGAATTTGTTGACTACATTTTTGGTCAACAATACTTAGTTGACAAAGTGTTGCCAGGCTCCCTCTCGAATCATACTACTTGCACAAAGTTTTTCTTATTCTTGTTAAAGGTTGGCGCAATGTTCTTGGAAAAAGCATTTTGTGATGCTTGAATTAATTCTAAGCATGGCCCTTTTTCTCACTTCTCTCATCACTCGCACTTTCCTATTTCGTACATTGACACCATGTATTGTGAACTCATATATCACCTTAACCATCACCATATGTTATCCTTTTTCAACATGACTTTTGATGAAGGGGAAGTGAAAAATTATTAAAGGTAAAGTGAGTAAATTATTAAAATTTTATGTCATGCAATAAACTCAACATAATAATTCTTTATGTTCGCATGACCCATTTTCCAAAAGATATATGTCATATCTCTCCAATTTTAAATTATGGCATTAAGTTGACATCATGTTTCCTCCTTGAAATTCTGACTTTGGTTTAATCCCAAACCTTTTGGTTATGATTCTAACATTATTCCATGAAGTAAAGATATATATTTTATATCTTATTAGTTTTACTCAAAATCTGAAGGATTAGCTTGAGCTAGAACAATTTATGTCAGCGCGTCATTTTTCATGATTCCCATACCATGCCAAGCACATACCTCTTGACTTTATGGAGAATGAAGACTTTTGAAAGGAAACAAGTAACTATATTAGACCCTTTCTTACTAAGGGATTTCCTTCTATGTTCTTACACCTACGTCCTTTATATGATCATCCAAGCAAGGAAGACATATTGGAGGAATTAATTATTGAAATTGAAGCATCTCTTCAGAATAATGGAGGTTTTTCTCGAAAGTCTTAGGGAGAGCCACCATCAACACTTTTGTGGACTCTCTTTTTGCTTGCTCAGTGTTGACGCCCAAAAGCGCAACATAGGGTACCTGCTTGAAAATGGTTGCAACGCCTTATTATTTAATTATATTTAATAATATACTAATAGGTGGGAACCCTTGTGTAACTTGTGCGACTATGATGAAGAGACGACACTTATATTCTATGTGCTTATGAGTTGGATGAGATACAAGCTCTACATTTTATTTTCTTTTAAAGTCGTTGTCGAAATATTGATCAAATGATGTTATGGGAAATATGATTAAAAAGGGAATGATGTTGTCTTTATATAGTTGTCCCAATTGTTATTATGCTACATTTAGTTTGATGAAGGAACTAAACTCCATGTTTAATTTATATGTGTGATATGTTGATTCTACGCTACAAGGATTGCATGCATTTGTTAAGAATTGGAAGTAAGGTTGAAACATGGTATCCCTAGCAAGTTCTTGATATATGTCACATTGGATTTTTAAATGAAGGTTGGCGCATTTTTTAAAGTTTAAGGCTTGGGATATGGTGGTGTATCAAGATTGCATTAAATTGATTTTGGAATTAGTTGGTTGATGTGTTGTATGGTAGCTTGCTCGTACTGGCTATGGATGAATGTATAAGTGTAGATACAATGTGCAGTAAATGTACGTCGCTCTAACCCTCATCAAGCCCCCCGCCTTAGCCATTTTGCATTTGATCTTGTTGGTTTCTACTGCTTTGCTTTGTTCGGACATGGAAGAGGTATACAAGCTTGGTTGTTTCTCCTTAGCAATGTTTACACATGTATGGGTTTCTTGCTGCTCCATGCATGAATATTTCTCTCTGCTCTTTAATTAAGTCAACAATTGGCTCTTGAGTTTGCTTGCTATTTGTTCATTTCCAAAGTTATGACATATGGAAATTTTGACTGTGTATGGATTGGTGGCTAATTTTTGGTCTCTGTGGCGTTGTATTTGAACCATGCACATTGAAAATCTATGTGGATGTCTCTTACTGTATATGGTATTCGTGCTTTACTTGTGGGAAAAAATATAGTTGGGGAAACTCTCGGGTCTACCTTGCCTCTAGTTTCTTGTTTTGGGTTTCTTCCCTAAGCGTATCATTGCCCCTTACTTGTGGGTTATATGGACATTCTACCTACTATTTAAGTTGTTAGTTTTCATGCCCATTGTGCATGCATCCTTGTAACAACTATGTGAATACAAATGTGAAGTTTTGTAGAAGTATTAAGCTTCTCGTGCTCCTTTTGGCTGAACCCTCAATTTGGTGAGCTCGTCCCCCTCACTGCATTATTCTTCACTGTTGTGTATTGAACCCTGTGTATTGGAAAGTATTGTGGAGGTAGACAACCCATAATTTAATAAAGGCACTGTTCATGCTCAGTTTTGGTCATGGGTTTAGTTGATTATTTGTTGTGCAAAATGGAAAGAATGTTAAGCCCACCCATTTGTCTGGTAATATAGTCTGTCCTATGGAAATATTGGGGTGATGAAAACATTGCAAAATCATTGTTTAATGGATACAAACTACTTTGTGTTCAATCTTGTATGAAAGGAATACCTCTGTGGATGAATTATATATGCGTTTAACGAGTTTTGTGAATCAGAATGAAAGGGATTTTAGAAGCATTGTTATTTGAAGTTTCAACTTTGAATTATGTTATACACATGGAGCCTTTTTGGGGCCACTTCGTGGAACCTTGTGGTGATTTAAAATGTACTGGTGATTATATCGCTGACCACAATCTATCCATTCTTCGACTGTTGGTTGTGGTTATTGTGACTATTATGGTGCGGTGTCTCCTCGACTCTGTTGTGCACAAGCTGTGTTATTATTATTGAATTCTTATTGGGAAATAAATTATGAAATGATTACTATGCAATGTAATTTCTAAATGCAAGTGAGCAACCTTGAAGTGAAAACCCAGTTCTGGAATTTTGGAAACAAAGTGTTGAATTTCAATTTTGAAACAGTAAGGGGTTTTGAATTTTAATTGATGTTGAATATGAAATTGTTTGATATATTAGAACAATATCCATGGGAGTCCTTCCACTATACCATTTTATGCAAAATACACTCCCCTCGTTATCCCAATTACACTTTTTCACTCCATGTTCTGTTGTTACTCATTTTTAAGGAAAAGTCTGTTTGGAAATACAAGAAATGATCTGAAAGTTAATTGATAATTGGTATTCCGGGAGATGGTTGTATACATAGTTTGATTGTTTTGTTTATTTCTTGGACAATACTCGTAAATATTTCCCTCTCCATGATATCACTTTACGCTAAATACAATCCCTCCATACTCCCAATGACCCTATCAATTCCCTGTTTGTATGGAAATTAATAAATGAAATTTTTATGGATGGATTGCATGCGTCATGTAGTAAATAATAGAGCTAACTCTTGATTTATTTAAGTAGAGTTTCATGTATGGGTTATTAAGAACTTTTCATGATTGGTTAAATATTTCTACAGGATGATTTTTTTCAGCAGGGATAGTAATGGCTGAAATAATAGAGGCAGAGGTAACTAGCAGTGAGGCTATAAAAGGCCTCGGTTTTCTATTCACTTCGATGATGATCCACAAGACTTAAACCATCTATTTCAAGCTGGATTTTTCAATTTGGTTGGCCATGGTATATTGCATCCCCAACTTGACAGACCCCCATTTCAACCTCCTCAGAATTTTCCCGGCATTCTTGTTCCTCCACATGTGTCAATGCAGCCTAAAGTCCCTGCTAATGATGGTTGGCAAGAAATTTTCGACCAACCTGTCTCTCACCACCGTGGTTGTCCCACTGCTTCATTTCCTTTACCACCACCAATTAATCCCAATGCTCAAATTTCTCATGTTGCTTTGCCAATACAGTCCTCACACACCAACAAAAGATTAAAAACTGATATCCCACAACCTGTGCAAGACAAAGGAAAAGAAACGACCTCCCCCTCCAGTCCATCCACAGAGTCTTCTAAATATGTGTCTTCACATATCCACCTAAAATATGAATTCTCCCATGTGATCAACAGAATACATCCCCAAGGGTCTAGTTAACCAAGGGCTACCTTAGAAAAGTCAAGAGGAGACAACAGTGATAAGAGGAAATATGACTCACATAGCAACAAATATGGATTTTTATTTATTTTTTATTTTTTTTATATTCAGTGATGAAGGTAGTGTTTAATGATTTTCAACATATTTTGGACAACAAGCTTTATTTTGGATGTTTTTGTGGATAAGATGGATATATTATTTTTTGGGATATGGCCTTAAATTTTGTTGATATTTAAATATTCGATTTAAATGATATCCATGGGAGCTACAAGAGTGTTATATGATCCAAATGATACTTTTTATTTATTTTATATTTGATAATTGACAAAGAGAATGATGAGAGTCACAAGGGGTCCCACCTATTTAGTAATTATTAATTAGACCCTTATTTGTATATTATTATTAATTATTTCTTCCTAAACTAATTAGTCAAGTTAATTTGACTTAACTAAAGAAAGTAGTTGAACTACCTCAACTTATTGAGAAAGAATAAATGTTCAATGAGAGGAAGAGACAAAGGGAGAATATAAGGAGAACTACAAGACTGAGGTTTGCTCTCTAGTGAGATAGCTTTAGTTTTCATTCATTTCTAAGTTTACTTGAAACATTAATCCTCTTTTTGACATCAGGGTCTTATTGAAGGCAGCTGGCTTCAGAACTTAATCATACCATTCAAAAACTTGTTTTAAAGGTGTTAGATTTATCTTTGATAGTCTATGTATTCTTGTTGTTTTATGAATTAATTTTCATGGCCAATAAACGATATCTTGTAGAGTCAAGTGGAAATTTTTTTTGGCAAGCTAATCCAGATCATTAGTTTCAGTTTTATTTCACTGTCAGGGTCTTTTTGTATGGTGCCCATCAAAGACTTCTAAATTTGACTTTGGTCCATACCCTTGCACGGGTTTGTAAAATAGGGATACAGTTTTTATATCTCAGAATGAAATAAAATCATATTATTGTTCTGTCTCATACATGTGTTTTCATGAGTTGGTTCTTCCTTTCACTTTTGTCTCCATGTTTACTTTATTGTAAAATATGTATACATTCATGTAGCTTTGTTTAAATTTTATTTTTAAATTGCAACATATACAAATCATAAAATCAGCCTCGATCCTTTGTAATTAATACTTGTGGATTGAGTGAATGTTTTGAGGCTATAAACCCCAGGTGGTATTCCCAACTATCTTGTCTTAGCCAGGCAAGATTTGAAAATGATTGAGTGAGGTACTCCATACCTTTTTCTCAACATTTATTTGGTGACCATACTAGGGATGTCATCCATATCTCTTTGGTTGATTGCATTCACGATTATCTTTGAATTTTTCTGGTTTTTTTTCGAATACTCTTTGATTGACTTTTCTCATGACAGTACCTTCCACAAGTCAGCCTAATATTGAACACGGTCTTAAAGACCAGACTAGCATTGCCTTGACCTTATTCAATACTATCCTAGAAACTTCTAGTACTCGGGATGAGCTTGAACTCTCTTGTGAAGTAGTTGAACAAGATATAAGTATCTGTGAGCGTTGGGAAGCCAGGAAAAGGCATCTTAGAAATCAACAATAACCTCCCTTCCCCTAAGTCTTTGGTATTCTTTTTCATGTCCTCAAATCCTCATGTTTATAGAAGAAGAAGATGATTGTCCCATGAAGCTACTCCTATCATTGAAATATGAAGGAGGAAAGCCATTTTGTCGACCCAAGAAAGCACTCTAAGGAGGACTTTGTTTGATTCTTCCATCTAACCTTTTTCACCCTTACCCATCACTTTCAAAATGACATCTGCGGGTGGTGCTAGTGGTTCTAGAGGTGCTTCATCATCCCAACCTTCAGCCTCATCGGTAATTGGTAGTCTATATAGTCATCAAGTTCCTATACAATCTGCTACCAACCCTTCTAAAGTTATAAAGAAATACGAGATTTTTCAGTTTGAGGAAGATGCTACAAACACCCCATGGCACGTATCTTCTCCCTTGAATCTAACACCTGCTACTCATCCGTTACCCAAGTTTAAAGAGCATCTTCCTAAGTTCTCGGGGAATAATACTGTTTCTACAAACAAACACCTAGTGCCATTTTCTAATGCTTGTCATAATATCGAGGCTAACAATAACGATACATGCATACGCTTATTTGTCAACTCCCTTGAAGGAAAAGCGACAACGAATTTTTTTGACCTCCCTCCAAAAATCATTTCCACTTGGGAAGAGTTGGTTTATTGGTTCAATTCCACTTATGGAAAATCCAAGAGCCCGACTGAACAATTAAGGGAATATAGCAACATTTCTTACAAATATGGTGAGACTATTAAGTCCTTTAATTTCCACTTCACCAAATTGTACAATCAAATCCATGAACTAATCCGCCCCCAAAACCAAGACACTTTCATGCATTACTATAATACACTTCCTTCTCCTTATCGTCATAGGATCGAAGAAAAGGATATTGAAAATCTTGGCTCTGCTCTCCACACTTTTCTGGAGTATGAAGAGAAACTTGAAAGAACAGGTCTCCCTAAAGGAGACTCAGTCAAACAAATTGTCTACCCTCCTACAACTTGTGCAAGATATGAAAAATCATATGATATCCTATGAATGAAAGGGGAATGTTCCCTCACTTACTCCAGGGGCATCTTCTTCTTCCGAAATGCCTTTTAAGAATACAAATGAAAACATTTTTCAGCCCAAGGCCATTATGTCTCACAATTGGTGTAACTTCTACGAAGAAAATCATGAAGAAAGTACTTATGAAGTTAAGAAGAGTGCCAGAGATAAAATATTTGGAAAGAAGCCCGAAAACACTATCATTGTTTTAGATTGAGTAGAACTGGAATATGTTATGATCATAAATATTATGAAAAAATCTTATGCTCCTAAAGGGAAATACAATCCTCCTCGTACTTCTTCCACCCTAGCCTCATCTTCACAAGGTACTAATGTACAAACTGTCAAAATTCCTGAAAGTCAAGGAGTTCCTTCCCCTCTTCCCTCTTCCAAGTATAACATCCTTAACCAATTGGCTAATATCAATTCCAATGCTACTCTTTTGGACATGGTTGTCGTCCCTGAACAAAAAAAGAATCTCAAGAATTTTATGGAAGGAAAATCTTCCACCATAGCCAATATTTTTGAAGAGGCATAAGAAGAGGATCCCACTGTAAATAAGATAGGTGTAAATAATTTTAGACACCCTGTAAAAAACCCTCCAGTTTTCATTTCTGTAAAAATTATGGATAAGATAGCCCATTGTTGCCTAATTGATGGCGGTTCAGGTCCAAGCGTAATGTCAAAAATCATCATGTAAGAGCTAGGATTATCATGTACTAATGAAAATTCTAGAAGCATGCTCTCCTATAACATTCTGCAACAGTCAACTATAGGTGAAATCAAAGACATAACTTTAGTTCTGTGTGCGCATCCCAAAATAAGGACAACCCTAAACATCCAAGTAATCAACATGCCAGTAAGAAACTATTATATTATCTTAGGAAGAGACTGACAGACCCTAATAGGTGGATATCTTTCTCTTGATGGAACACACTTATCTGTTCCCCGGAATGGAAAGAATATTATAGTCCTAAGAGAAGGAATATTTTCACCATACATAGAAATCATTCCTCAACCAAATGTAAACTATCTTGAGGAAGAATTAGGGGTCTACACTATCTTTGTTGATGAGGGTGACACTACTCTGGAACAAATTGATTTGGAAGATGGTATGTGGCACATGCATTTCAATGGCTCATGCTCAAATGAAGGTAAAAGAGCTAGAATTATCTGGTACTTTTTCTTATAGGTTAGAGTTTGCTTGCACGAACAATGTCACTAAGTTTGACCCTATCAATTTCCTGTTCGTATGGAAATTAATAAATGACATTTTTATGGATGGATTGCATGCGTCATGTAGTAAATAATATAGACAAATATTGATTTATTTAAGTAGAGTTTCATGTATGGGTTATTACGAACTTTTCATGACTGGTTAAATATTGCTACAGGATGATTTTTTTTCAGCAGGGGCAGTAATGGCTGAAATAATAGAGGCAAAGGTAACTGGAAATGAGGCTATAAAAGGCCTCAGTTTTCTATTCACTTCAATGTTGACCCACAAGAGTTAAACCGGTTGTTTCAAGTTGGGTTTTTCAATTTGGTTGGCCATGGTATATTGCATCCCCGACCCGACAATCCCCCATTTCAACCTCCTAAATTTTTTCTTGGCATTCATGTTCCTCCACATGTGTCAATGCAGCCCAAAGTCCCCGCTAATGACAGTTGGAAAGAAATTGTCCACTAGCTCGTATCTCACCACCGGGGTTGGCCCATTGTGTCATTTCTTTTACCACCACCAGTTAATCCCAATGCTCAAATTGCTTGTGCTGCTTCGCCAATACAGTCCTCACATTCCAACAAAAGATTAAAAATTGATATCCCACAACCTGTGCAAGACAAAGTAAAAGCAGTGACCTCCCCCTCTAGTCCATCCACAGAGTCTTCTTAATTTGTGTCTTCAAGTCTCCACCTAAAATATGACTTCTCCCATGTGATCAACGAAATACATCCCCAAGGGTCTAATCAACCAAGGGCTACCTCAGAAAAGTCAAGAGGAGACAACAATGATAAGAGGAAATATGCCTCACACAACAACAAATATGGATTTAAATTTTTATTTTTTTTATTCAGTGATGAAGGCAATGTTTAATGATTTTCAACATATTTTGGACAACAAGGTTTATTTTGGATATTTTTGTGGATAAGATGGATATATTATTTTTTGGGATATGACTTTAAATTTGACTGATATTTAAATATTCGATTTAAATGATATCCATGGGAGCTACAAGGGTGTTATACGATCCAAATGATAAATTTTGTATTTTATATTTGATGATTGGCAAAGAGAATGATGGGAGTCACAAGGGGTCCCACCTATTTAGTAATTATTAATTAGACCCTTATTTATATATTATTATTAATTATTTCTCCATAAACTAATTAGTTAAGTTAATTTGACTTAATTAAATAAAGTAGTTGAACTACCTCAATTTATTGAGAAGTAATAAAGGTTCAATGAGAGGAAGAGACAAAGGGAGAATAGAAGACGAACTACAAGACTAAGGTTTTCTCTCTAGTGAGATACCTTCAATTTTCATTCATTTTTGAGTTTACTTGAAAGCCTAATCCTCTTGTTGACAACATGGTCTTATTGAAGGAAGCTAGATTCAAAACTGAATCATACCATTCAACAAGTTGTTTTAGAGGTGTTTGATTTATCTTTGATAGTCTGTGTATTCTTGTTGGTTTATGAATTAATTTTCATGGTTGATAAAGGATATCTTGCAGAGTCAAGTAGCAACATTTTGTTGTAAGTTGATCCAAATCATTAGTTTCAGTTTTATTTCACTGTTAGGGCCTTTTTGTATGGTTCCCATCAGAGAATTCTAAATTTGACTTTGGTCCATACCCTCGCAGGGGTTTGTAAAAGAGGAATATAATTTTTATATCTCAGAATGAAATAAAATCACATTATTGTTTGTCTCATACATGTGTTTTCATGACTTGGTTCTTCCTTTCGCTTTTCTCTCCATGTTTACTTTATTGTAAAATATGTATACATTCATGTATCTTTGTTTAAATTTTATTTTTAAATTGCAACATATACAAATCATAAAATAATCCTTGATCCTTTGTAATTAACACTTGTGGATTGAGTGAATGTTTTGAGGAAATAAACCCCAGGTGACATTCCAAACTATCTTGTCTTAGCCATGCAAGATCTGAAAATGATTGAGTGAGGTACTCCATACCTTTTCTTCAATACCCAACATTATGACATCCAAGGGCCGCACGATCTAGCTCTTGCCAAGATCGATGAGGCTATAGCACATACCCCAACTGTCATTGATATTTACTTGGTGAAGGGTAAAATACTTAAACATACAGGAGATCTAACGACAACTGCAACATTGGTAGATGAAATCAGATCTATGGACCTTGCAGATCGATTTATAAATAGTGAATGTGTTAAGCGTATGCTTCAGGCAGATCATGTGGATTTGGATGAGAAGACAACCATGATGTTTACAAAGGACCTGGATCAAAACAATAACTTATATGACCTGTAGTGCATGTGGTATGGGCTAGCTTCTGGTGATAGTTACTTCAGACAAGTCTTCTTGGTTGAGCTTCAAATAAGTACTTGGCAGTGGAGAAACATTATGCTTATATGACTGAGGATCAATTTGAATTTCACTCTTATTGCTTACGGAAGATGACCCTTCGTGCCTATGTACAGATGTTGAAGTTTCAAGTGTTAGGATATTTAGACACTTAGGAGTTAGTAAGATCTACTTGTTCTATTGTGTCGTTAGGTAAAAGTGTGTTTTCTAGTGTGTTTCTTTAGTATGCATTAATATGCATTTGTAGTTAGGAAATCCGACGCTCACAATATGTTCCTGACATAGAGTGATCCGACGGTTCATACTCTCCTCGATCTTAATGGACATTGATCCATGGCTTAACACCCGATTGGTCCATGATCGCTATTTAAAGAGAATGGATGGTCATTTTCCAATGATCGATTGTGAGAAACTCTCTTGTAAAATCTCTCTGTAATCTTTTNNTTTCCATAAATAAACTTCTCCAAGTGGCCGCATTGGCTAGGGCCGTGGATGTTTCCCCGTAGGGGTTTTACCACGTGAAAACATCGGTNNCCGTGGATGTTTCCCCGTAGGGGTTTTACCACGTGAAAACATCGGTNNGTTGATATTTTATATGGTTATGTGAGTGGTTACTGAAGGTGTTCATCCTCTTTTGGAATACCTATTTTTTCGAACATGGTATCAGAGCCTGTTTGAAGACCCGCTCCTATTGTAGATCGAGATCGTGAAGCCGAGTTGCCTCATCTCCACTTTCTGTCATTTTTGTACATTTATGGGATGAGATGACTATTTCATTGCGTCCGGAGCACTCGTTTTAGTTAGGAACACTTTTCGTTTCACTCGAAAAGGTTTCTGTTTGCCCAAGAAACGACTATTACAGTCAGATCTAGAGGTATAAAGCTTGAATACGCATTTTTAAATTTTTTTTGCAGAGTAGTATTTTGGTTTTATTTTTATTTTTATTTCCAGGTTGCTACTCTTTTAGATCCGTGTATGCTCTTTTCCCTATGCCCTGTGCGATCTCGGAAAATCAGAAACAGATAGGAAAATGTGCATCTTCCGGGTAAGCTAACCGAGATCCAACCCTTGTTGTCATCGAGAAGCGAATTTTTTTTTATTGTGTGAAAAGAGTTTTTTTTTAGCATTCTCTCCAAGGCGGTCTTCCACAACATCAACAACAACACCCCCAATCTTCCTCCTTCTGAACATTACAATATGTTTTGCTAGATAATTTGGTTAAAATTTGCCTTATTAAGTAAGAGGTCTTGAGTTCAAGTCTATCGTTTGTTACCTTTTTTGAAAAAGTTCATGCTAAAATTGTGAAGTGTATTTCACTTCAAGTA
>CBVK0100099997.1:0-21814 GCA_900067695.1 Picea abies
TAAAGTAAGGTGACAAAATCAAGAAGGAATATTTATGGAAAGTGGTTAACTCTAAAAATAAGGAAAATAGGTTAAGTGACCCAGAAATGGGTTAAGTGACCTAAAAGAAGAAATCATTATTTAAATGATAAANNNNAAGAGAAGTGACAAAATCAAGAAATGATAAAGTAAGGTGACAAAATCAAGAAGAAATATTTAAATGATAAAGTATTGGAGAACTTTCTATTTATGAAAAGTGGTTAACCCTAAAATAAGGAAAATAGATTAAGTGACCTAGAAATGGGTTAAGTGACCTAAAAATGGGTTAAGTGACCTAGAGGATGAAAGTATAAATAAGATAGTGATGGTCTCTTGTAGATCATCCTTTTTGTGGATCAATAGAGAGCTTCTTGTGAGAATATCTTTTGGAGTATTGATGGAGAGCTTCTCATGAGAGATTGTTGAGCATTTTTGGTGTGGAAAACTTGAGCATATTGAAGATCTATAGGTGATTGAGGTAACCAAGGATATCTAATCTGAATTGCAGAAGGAAGGTGAATAAAAGAGGGTCGGAATTGAAGGGAGGATAAATTCTTTTGATGATGCTTTCTAAGGTATGTTATTTACAGGTCATCTCACCATTTTCGCTATAACTTGTTTCTATAATGATTTAGACCATGAAATTTCTATGCCATTGACAAAACATACCCAAGTATCTGTGGTAAAAAAATCATCTTGTGGGTTGTTGTAGTTTGGGAGCTAAACTCCGTGAAAAATAGGGTTTGTGGCTAGTCCTGAAACTAGTCAAAAACAGTTGTTTCAGGTAAAAATGTCATAACTTATTCATAACAGATCCAAATTAAGTGAGACCAAATGTGTTGGTTAGGGTACAAGATTTAGTATGTTTTGTAATAGTTTCAGATCAATTCAATGAATAGTTTGTGTGGCCCACGCTCTACAAGGTCCCTCTCTAGAATAATCCAAACTTCAACAAGGTATGCCATTTTTTCTATAACATGTTTTATGAGAGGTTCCAGGTAGTTACACCTAGAGGAATTACATAAAATAAACTGAGTAAAATTGTGTATCAGTTTCATATCTTTATTCATTACAGGTACAAGGTTATGATTATTTCAAGTTGGGGTTGTTGACTAATCCAAAACTAGTCATGGTTGAGACAAGAAGTTGATGAGTTGGCACATACATGGGGTGTATAGTTGACGATGTTGGTACATACTGATGAGTCATTGTTGATGAGTATTTGACACATGATTGGTATATAATTGGTACATGGTTGGATGCACTTGTTTATGGTACAGGTTGATTACAGGTTGTTTGGCATAGGTTGGTGCATGGTTGATGCGCTTGTTTATGTTGATAGATTGATATCTATTGAGGATTTTTTCCTCATCTCAGTTGGTGCTGAGAATGTAAGATGAGTCTTGAATATAGAGTTTCTTCTCTTGTGGAGTTGTACTCTATTCAGTTGTTGCTAAAAAACCGTTGGATTGAAGTCCATAATAAAAAGAAAAATTGTACATACATCTTTTGTTCTTTGTGTTCCTTGTGGAGATGATTTTTTGATGATATTTTGCTAATATATTTTTACGATATGTATTCACATCTAATTGATTATAAATGAAAACAATGAGTAATGAGAAAATGTTGGATGTTAACTAAGGACTTTTTGTGTAAGAGGGAATTTTTGGGAAAAAGATCCCCACACTCATTCACCCCCCCCTCTAAGTTTGGTAGGTGTGTCCAACAACAACTTCAGGGAATCCCCAACTCCCCAATTCTTTGAATACAACGAGAAGGAGGCTACATCCCCCTATGTTCTTCGGATACAACCGGAAGGTGGCTACAACCACCTATCCTTGCCCCGTCCAACTAGCCTGAAGTAGAAGTAGAATGATGGAACCCCTGTCACACTATAAATGTGAGATATATTGTTGTAAAAATATACCAATAAACCTGAACCATGCATCAATCTGTACCTCAACCTGTAATCAACCTATACCATAAAAAAGTGCATCAACCATGCACCAACATGTACCAAACAACCTGTAATCAACCTGTACCATAAAAAAGTGCATCCAACTATGTACCAAGTATGTACCAATAATGTGTCAACTACTCATCAACTATGAATCGTCAATATGTACCAACATCATCAATTATACACCTCATGTATGTGACAAATCATCAACTACTTGTCTCAACCATGTATCCAACATGTACCTCAACCAAAATACCTGAACGATATCATCATCCAAATATGATTTGTAACTCTATAATAGACCTGGTGTATATGATCACATGCCTGCAAACCTTCCTTAAATTTAACAACAAGAAACTATCATTTTCATCAAACTTTTCTTTAGTCTCACATGACTAGTTTTGGATTAGTTGACAACCCTAACTTGAAATAATCATAACTATGTATATGTAATGAATAAAGATCTAAAAATGCTAAAAAAATAAATTCAGGGTGTTTTATGCAATTCCTCCAAGTGTCACTACTTGTAACCTCTCAGAAAAGTAGTTATATGAAAAATGACATACCTTGCTGAATTCTGGCTTATTCTAGAGAGTGACCTTGTAGAGCGTGCCCCACATGTAATATTTGTTGAATCGATCTGAAAATGTTACAAAGCATACCACATAATGTACTATAACCAACACATTTGGTCTTACTAAATTTTGATCTATTATGAAGAAGTTACGAGGTTTTTACTAGAAATGTTTGTTTTAGACTAGTTTCAGGACTAGCCACAAACCCTATTTTCCACGTAGTGTAACTCCAAAAATACAACAAACCACAAGATAAATTTTTTACCACGGATACTTGGATATTTTGCCTCAATGGAATATCAATTGCATGGTCTGAATCATTCTAGAAAAACAGTTATTGCAAAAATGGTGAGATAACCTATAAATAACATACCTTAGAAAGCATCATCAAAACAATTTATCCTCCCTTCAATTCCAGCCTTCTTTTCTTCACCTTCCCTCTGAAATTCATCTTACATATCCCTTGGTTACCTCAGTCACCTATATATGTTCAATATTCTCAAGTGTGATGTAAAATGAGAGAGCCTTGCCTCTTATTTATACTCTCCATCTTCTAGGTCACTTAACCTATTTCCAGGTCACTTAACCCATTTATAGGTCACTTAATCTATTTTCCTCATTTTTAGGGTTAACCACTTTCCATAATTAGAAAAATCTCCATTACTTTATCATTTAAATATTCCTCATTTATTGTGTCACCTCACTTTATCATTTAAATAATCTTCTTTGATTTTGTCACTTCACTTTACTATTTAAATAATCCTTCTTGACTTTGTCACATTACTTTATGATTTAAATAATAATTTATTCTTTTCAATCTCTTGGACTTATTTGACCTTTTGGGGATTCAAGCCAACATATGAGGGTCCTCCAACTTCATAAGGCCATAACTCTCAAACCATGAGGAGTTATGTGCATTCTACATACCACCATAAATGACATGACAATTACTATCCATATATAATAGTCTTACCTGCAAATATATCAAAACTCATACCATTATCCATCAAACAAACTTGGGTCCATTACCCAAACCTGGGTTCTCCAACTTCTCATGGCCATAAATCTCTAACTGTGAGGATTTATGTGACGTTCCACATACCACCGGAAATGGAATGACATGTAATATGTATCTAGAATAGTATTACCTTCAAATATATTAAAACTCATACCATTATACATTAAACAACCTACTCATACCATTATACATTAAACAACCTTGGCTCCATTACCCAAACCTTTGTGCTACGAAAATTCGCTACCAGACTTTCTCCAAGGGTTGACATCAATCAATAAGGGTTGACATCAATATACAATATCACTCTTCAATGGTTGATATCAATGAAAACCAAAAATCCATACCAACTATCCATCAACCTAAGCCAACTGTCTAATAATCCCCCCCTTTGGCATTGATGGAAACACTTAGTCATGATAAAATTCATTCTTATACTCCTCATCAATGTTTCTATCTCTCCCCCTTTGACATCAATGGAAAAGGGTATCTTCCTTTAGGTTTTCTCCCCCCTAACTGAAATTTCCTTGGGGTTGCTCCCCCTGTCCACATGCCTTTTATTTTTCTTTGTGTTTATAAGCCTCTAATTACTCTCTCTCCCTTCATATGAATAATATCTCCCCCATTGACAAAGGGTATCACTCGGAAGTCATATCGATCATTCTTCCCTTGTGAAAATTTCTCCCCTTGGAAACATGCCTCTATTCTCTCTCTCCAAGCATTTACCTTTGAATCTCATAAATCTCTCCCCCTTTTTCCTATTCATGGTTCTTCCTTGTTTACATCTAATACATATAAGATAAGCATTCAAAAGAATTCATTTTGGAGTAGAAATTACTCCTATTCTCTAGCGAAGATACTCAATGGCTTCCCATGGAAGAAATTTCGTAAAGATGTATACCACTTGTTCTTTTGTTTTCACATATTCAGCTCTGATGTTGTTCTCTGCAACGTATTCCCATAGAAAGTGATACTTTATTGGAATGTACTTCATCTTGGAGTGCACCACTAGGTGTTTTGAGATACAGATGGCACTTGCATTATCAATAGATTGGAATGGGCTCATCATACTCAACTTGTATATATATCAATGTTTGTTTCATCCATAGAACCTGTGTACACCATGTTGTTCCTGCATTATACTCTGCCTCGACTGTAGATAAGGATATTGATGATATTTTCTTTCTTACCCAAGATACTAAACACTCACCCAAGTATAATGTTGCTCCACTGGTTATTCATTGGTCATCAATGAAACCTTCCCAATCTGCATCTGTATAGGAAATAAGTGATAGATCCTTTCCTTTTGGATACCATAATCCAAACTCTTATGTTCCCTTGAGATATCTGAAAATCCTCTTCAATGTTAATACATGTGATTCTTTTGATGTTGCTTGAAATTGTGCCACCTGTCTAGCTGCCTGCATTACATCTGGTCTGGATGTTGTCACATATAGTAGGATACCAATGATTGACCTATATTTTCTCTAATCTATAGACTTTGAATCATCATCTTTTCTCAACTTACAACTGGTTTTCATGGGAGTGATAAATAGTTTGCAATATTCCATTCCAAACCTCTTTAGTATTTCTATGTTATACTTGGTTTGAGAAATAAAAATTCCTTGGTTTCTTTGATGTATCTGAAGACCCAGAAAGAAGGATAGTTCTCCAAGTAATGACATTTCAAATTCATTCTTCATATTCTTTGCAAATTTCTGGCTAAACCTGTCATTAGTACTTCCAAAAACAATATCATCAACATAAATTTCAATTAATAAAATACTACCTTGAGTTACCTTCATGTAGAGGTTTTTGTTTGTGCTTCCTTTCCATAGTTTGTAGGGAGTTTTTTCATTGTTGTTTTTTAGCATTACTCTGTTTCAAATGTGAATTGTTGTATGCACTTCATGTGTCCAAAAAATATTTGTCAATTTGGAATCCATTAGGATTGTTCGAGCCATTTCCTGTGTAATTAGAATCCATTATGATAATGTTCCTTTGTCTCTAAACCACTCTTTGAACCAATCTATAAACCCATACTGTCCAAGAATATACTTGTGCAATTGTCCATAATGCTGACCCATTTATCACTATACTATCATGAAGTCTTGATTAATCCATCAAATTGTACTTCTACTAACTCACTGCTCTGGATATGTCTTCTCAAACTCTGCAAGATACTCAAAGAATGGGTCTTTGGTCTCTCATAACTATCACACAGACTCCCCCTATCTAATGCTCATATTACCTAGGAGTCTCTAACTTGGATTTCTCAGAACAATTCCTGCTTTGATGTGTATTCACCATCATCTTCACTGGTAGATTCATCATCATCTTCACTGGTAGATTCATTATCTCTTTGATCTCTGACTTCTTTCTTTTTGTCTTTGGATTCATCTTTCATTACAATGCCTGAAATTACAATCTCTTGAACTCGTTCCTTATTTACATGTCCTCTCTTTGTTTCAGTTATTTTCCAAACCTTTCTGTATCTGACATCTTTCTTTTTCTCTATAGAATTTTATTCATATCGTTTTATTGTCAATCTTGCGATCTCTGTTACCTGGTCTTTGTTCACATGCTATTCCTATTTTCTTATCCATACTTTCTTATATCTATTATTAGTATTCTCTTTCATAGAAGTGTCGATCATCCTTCTACAATCACTGGCTATGTGTCCATAATTATGACATTTGTAACACTCAATGTTACATGCGACCACATAGGCAATTATTGCTTGAACATTTATTTTATAATCCTTGCAATCTGTAACCTTATGTCCAAAGTTAGTACAATAAAAACAATGACCATAAAAAAAATTTGCATACCTCGAAGTGAATGACATTCTTTGTGGTGTAGTTGTTATGAATTTTTTCCTTGACTAATCATGATCATGATTGAAGCTTCTTTGTGGCTTGAACATGGATGGTCTTCTTGAAGATATATCTTCAAGATTTTTCTTAGATTCTGGTTGACCATGATTCCTTCCTTTGAGTACTTCTGCATAACTCTCTCTATTTTCTTCATTCTTATTTCTATCAACGTAGAGTGATTCTCTTCATTTTCTACAACTGATGTGGATGTTTCTGTCTCTTCAAAATTCTTGTTGAGCTTAACGATTTTGATTCTTAGTGTGACAAATTCTTCTTCAATATTCTCAACCTCTTCTTTTTTCTTCATTATCTGAGACTTCATGACCTCTTATGTTCTCTTTTCTTATTCAAGTTGTATTTTCAATATAATTATTTCTTCTTCTTGACCAAACTCTTCCTCAAGTTGGTTTAAGTCATTGGTTCTTTCCTTGAGATGATCCATCAATACCTTTTCTCTATTTTTTGCTTCTTCATTTTTTGTTTCTATGTTGGCTTCTAAACAATTCTTTTGATATTCTAGATTTTCTTCAATAAATCTTAAATTCTTCTAGTTGAGATATTAAATTCTTGATGACCTGCTAATCTTTTTCAGAACCTCGAACACTTTCCTTTTGCTTCATCAATTATTTATTGGATGACTTGTTTTCTTCTCATTCTTTCCTTAGATATTTAATTGCACTGATCATTTTTTCTCTGTAATCAACTTCTGCTTATTCATACTCTTCCTCTTCTGAATCTGTTTGACATGATGATCATCTTAGTTCTTGTTATGTATCTGCATCTTCTTTGGAATTTTATGAATGTGCAATGGGTGAATAATATATGTCATGTAATTTATCTCAAAGTTCTTTGGTTGATGAACAATTACAAACCTTTTCTCTTACCAGATTAGGTAATCCTTCCCAGATGAAATCCATTTCTATTTTGTTATTCTTCTCCAATTCGTTCTTGGCTGTAGTCTTTTCCCTTTTTGAACTATCATATCCTGTAACAATTGATAGACAATTATATGTCCCCGTTCCTATAAAAATATTCCCTTCCTTCTGCTCCACATATCATACTTAAAACCATTATGACCATTAAACATTGGTAGTCCATTCTCAGAATAATCCATGATCTCCTTCTAGTGGTTAAACTAATTCCTAAAGGAACCTCACTCTCATACTAATTGTTGGATTACTGAGAGGAGGGGTGTATCACTAATAGAGAAATTTAATCCTTTTTAACCATATAATACAAGTGTTATATCAATGTAGCATTATGATCCAATAATTGCAGAGTAAATAAGAAATGAACAAATGAACAATCATACACATACAAAGTACACCAATGTTTTACATGGAAACCCAAAGCGGGAGAAAACCAAAAAATGTTTTCTCTTATATGTCTTGAACAATTACATTCATTGGAAGCACCAACTTCCTTTGTTTTCCAGCTACAACTGGAAGGAGGCTCAAACCCCCTAGTTTCTCAGGCTACAACTTGACATAAGCTCCAACTCCCCAATTCTCTGGCTACAACAAGAAGGAGGCTACATCCTCCTATGTTCTCCGAATACAACCGGAAGGTGGATACAACCACCTTTCCTTGCCGCATCCAACCACCCTGAAGTATAAGTAGAATGATATAACCACTGCCACACTATCATTGTGATATATACCGTTGTAAACATGTACCAATAAACCTGAACCATGCATCAACCTGTACCTCAACCTGTAATCAACTTGTACCATAAACAAGTGCATCAACCATGCACCAACCTGTACCAAACAACCTGTAATCAACCTGTACCATAAACAAGTGCATCCAACCATGTACCAAGTATGTACCAATCACGTGTCAACTAATCATCAACTATGACTCATTAATATGTACCAACATCATCAACTATACACCTCATGTGTGTGCCAACCCATCAACTACTTGTCTTAACTTTGTACCCAATGTAATGAACCTCAAATTTGCCCAATAAAAAACAATATATATTTTTTAAGGAACATTAATCTCCAAATTTTCATTTAGTCGACTCTTAGTTAAGAGAAGGTAGTATTTATCACCATTTTTAATCTCTGTGATATTTTCTTATGTTTTGACTATCAAACGATGAATTCTCATTTATGAGCATTTCTCACACTAAACAAAGTTCCTATATGAATAAATTGCCACGCTCTAACCTTTACCCTTCAGTCCTAAAGCTATTCTAATACTTACATGTATATATCTATACCATGCTAGACTTAGGACTCAAGATCCTATACTCTTCCCTAAGAATAATATTCTATGTTTGCATGGAAGGGTAAATCTCATTGACTTTCGAAATAAAAAGTTGTACACCATGCACAAAGAAAAATGGGTCAAGAGTATACATCCTCCATGAAATATTATTAGTTTAATATAAGGTATTTGATATTACGTCACCTGGAAAATAAATCGAATGAATCCCCTAGCCTTTATTGGTTGAGTAATGATATTCCAGTTACTATTGAAATAATGGTTTTGTTAACAAAGATCAACCCTAACAACTCTTTTAACTTTGTCTTAACTAAAAGATGTCTCAAACGAACAAAGTCTCATCTGAATGAGGTACTAACTGAAATATAGAGGTTAAAGTTAAGTGTTCTAGTTTGTTGTATCACGATGGGAATGTCCTTCACTTCACACATATTAATGTGAACGGGAGGTTTCCTGTCAGGCGTGAATTAAACCACTGATCCGGCCATTAATGGAGACTCGATGAGTGAGAAACTCGATGATAATCATTTGTCCCTTCGTCCAGTAAGATTGCACCATATCTTCCCCATCACATGGACAATTCCATCCCTCATACCATCGTCATTTACTCTACATGGTAAGGGTTTTAAGGGATAGATGAGTTTTCTTTTGTCACTTGTGAAGTTCTCCGAATTAGCTGTGCGTTTTTATTTTCTCAGTAAGGGAGATTGATGACTTGGGATATTTTACCCAGTGGAAGCATACATCTCTATCTGACTACCCTGGTAAGTTCACAATTTTATTATATTCTCCTCGTAACTCTCCCAGTGTTCTCACTCCTGGATAAGTAGACTTCACTGTTTGTTTTATTTTAAATCTTCTTGAATGGACTCAGCATCCCACCTTCCTATTTTCGAATTCAACGATTTTGCACAGGCATAGTTTTTATATGTAAATTACTCTTAGGGTTTTGTTTCTCCCCTACATTCCTTACAGTTCCTCTAATGTTATGTGTTATTGATTGGTGAGCCTCTGTGAGACTACACAAGTTTCTAGTTTAGGAGTTGAAAACCCATACTATGGAATGCAGGCTATATTGCATTTTTATTTGGGAACCCACCGTTCTGTAGGTTTTTTCAGTTCCTTAGTTGGTTCCTATGATTGTAACATCTTCTCACTGTATTTCCATTTGGTACATAAGGAGTTATGGGGATTTTATGTCTTGAACAGTTTGTTAAGGGATACCCTACAACATACAAACATTTGGGCCTGTAATAAATTCTTGGATTAGGGTGTTTTCCTACTGTTATTATTGTTGTCCGTATGTGGTAATTGCCATTCACAGCCTTGGTGAAATTTTGGAAAGAATGTTGACTCTGTATTTAAACTTTGATTAAAAATGGTCTATTCAGCATAGGCAATCAATTCATTATAGGTTTTTTGAATTCATTAACATATATAGTCTAACTCAATGTTTAAATTTTGAGCAATGAATTCGACTTGCTCACCCTACGCAAACCCATGCAGTTTGGGTTTCAATGTTAAGATTGTTTGTTTATTTCTTTGTCTGAAATGTTTGATTTAAATGATTTTGTGACCAATTCTAATGATGGGACCCTATTGTTGTGAGGGTAACCATCAGGAATTTTTTGTACCACCCTCCCCTTCGGTCTGGGATGTCTTTTCAGCCAATGCATGACAAGGCAAGGACACCAAGTCTCCAAGTCGTTAGTTAAGTGAAACTCTGAAGTGAACTTTTCCTATCATTAATCATTCTATTGAAAATTACATTGGTCATACTTCTATTGTATAATAGTAATGTTTATTTGTATTTCCTTGTAGGGAATTCGACCATGCACAGTCCCGGATGCAGGCCCCTTCCATATGCAGAAAAGTTGTTCGGGTTTTATTTTTCCACTCTTTAAGAAGTGTCCTAGGTTTCTAAGGATTGACATGATTCTAAGACTAGAATGTTATCATCATGGGTGAAAGAGTCCATTCATAAAGATAGTCTATTCTTCATCTCTGTATATCCAATTTTTAATGGAAGGGCATAAGGTTCATAACCTCATTGCTATGTAAATAATTGAATGATATAAATTGAATATGGTTGTATCATTATTCAAGTTGTATAGTCGATTTTTAGATAGAAATATGAACAATCCCTTATTTTGGAACAATAGATATGTTATATGAATATTTTTGGAATGAATAGCAATATGCATCTGTGAACAATAATTCAGTTTTGACTCTTTCCAGTTTTACTTTGCATCCTATAGAGAAATTTGAATGATTTCTTGTTTAATCCTGTAGCCTTTCCCTTTTTGTATTATCACTATAGTAGGTTCGTGCTTATCAAAAGTATGTGGCTCTAGGTTATATACTCTTCACTTAAATTAATTTGCTACTGTATTGTTTTATCTCAGACTCTCTTACGCGATCTGCTAGCCTATCCGTTTACCCTTTAAAGATTTTCTTTTCTAGGTCTCCATTTGTGACTAGGCAGACTATTTGCTTTCCATCATTTCATTTTCAGAAATTCCAATATGACTAGTTATACTATTTGTCTCCCATTATATTTTTAATACCGGTTGGATATGCAGTCTGGAAACCTACAATCATGTGTATATGTATTTAAACTTTTGTATTTCTGAAATTCATATTCTTTAATTTCACTTTGTTTTTTCATCTTCTACGCCATTCGACTCAAATAAAAAGGGGATTTGTTCTGTAAGACTTTGAAATAGACAATTTTAACTTCTGACATAAAAATTAATATATGTGTTCGCCTTCCCATATCATCATTGAGATTCACATTATATGCATTTTTAGATATCGAAATAGAACATCAAATCTTTTGTACAGATGTTAAGTGAGTGTGTGTGTGTGTGTGTGTGTGTGTTATATATATATATATATAGAGAGAGAGAGAGAGAGAGAGAGAATGTTATCCTTATCATACATACATATTATATGAGTATTATGGCGCTATATAAATTCCTTACAGTAATATGTCAATGTACAATCACTTTTAATTCTTCTTGAGTACCCTTCAACATTTTCCTCTGTCAATTATGCAATAGATGATTTCTTCAATGGATTTATTATACGTATATAAACACAGGATCTATACTATCTAAAGTAGAATTAGACTAATTTTGTTTAAACTAGAAGCATTCCAGCGTGTTTTACATAATTTTGATTCTATTCATAATTAAGATGTACATGCAGTTTATTCAAAGTATGCAATTAAAATTGCAGGGGGTTTATCCTACAGTTGTCTCCATCCATTCATAGTTTAAATTACAGTAGTAATTCATACAACATTATGCTAGATATACTCTTTCATCCATTTAAATCAAGAGACATATAAATAGAAAAAGAGTAGATGAACATATCTGATCAAGTTCATCGAAACAAATGGAACAACCACGTTCCTCCCAACCTTAGAAAAGAACATCCAATGTTACTTGTTCCATTCACCCCATATCCTAACCATGAATCCATGAGGGTGAACTCAGAACTCCACCTCAATAATAGTCCTTCAGTTTCAGCCACTTCTCCTTTCCTCACACTCAGAAAAACAGTGTTCATAACCGCAAGAGATAATTATTTTTTCCTTAGCATACTAGGCAATGTCTTGCCTCCTCCCATATTCTATATATCCAAAGCCATTTTTTCCTAGGTATTCCCCCCCCCCCTTGGAAATTTTCACATTTTTCCAAATCCCTGATTTTCATGGGCTTCCAATGGCCAAATTATTGATTTTCCACTAGTCACATTTAGCCCTGAGATAGTTCCAACATGTTCCCCTCTCATGGAGTCATGGTCAGCTGATTTTAACATGGATGTTCCATTTGTCCATCAAGAATAAATATAAAATATTTTGTTTCATACAAGTGTCATAGTTAAATAGTTAGTTGGTTCAAATCAGATCTCTGCCCAACAGTCATAATCATCAATTACAATTAACTAAATTCAAAATTCATAATTGCCATAAATGGCAATAATTTTCCAATTTTGAATTTACGAAAAATGGAAATAATTTCCTAAGCAAATTTCAGATTTTAAAAATAATTTATTTTGGGGGATGTTGCATCCTTTCCCCCTTCAAAAAAACAGGGTCCTTAGTGTTCGTTCCTTTCTTGGAACAAGATTGGATGAGATTTTTTCAATTCTCCCTCCAACTCCCAAGTGGCCTCCTCAGGGCTAAAATGATTCCATTGCACTTTTACCTCGGTGACAACATTGTTCAGAAGTGTTATTTCTCTCCTATCCAGGATGGGCAGAGGTTCCTCTTGGAACTCGCTTTCTGGTTCCACCTGCACCAAGTTCCAATCGATCATATGAGTAGGGTCATGAACGTAATTCTTTAACAAAGAAACATGAAATACATTATGGATTTTAATATTGGCAAGAAGTGCAAGTTGGTATGCTACAGGTCCAATTCGAGCTAAGATATCGAAAGGGCCACAAAACCTGGGTGCCAACATGGCACAGTTCCATAGATTTAGTGAACTTTTTTGGGCTTTGAATTTTAAATAGACATGGTCTCCCACTTGAAATTCCAGGTGTCTTCTTTTCCGATCCGCGTAACTTTTCTATCTATCCTACGCCTCCTCTAAGTTATGTTGTACTTTTATTACCATGCTTTCCATTTCCTGGAGCATCTATGGTCCCACCATGAGTCTATCAACTAGGTTATCCCAACTAATCAGAGTCGTACATTTTCTGTCGTAAAGTACTTTGAAAGGGCTCATCTTAGCCGAGGTTTGGTAACCATTGTTGTATGGAAATTCCACTAAGTGTAGGTAGTCATCCCACTTGATTGGTTTTGTTCTTACGCACATGTTTAGAATATATCCTATGATTTGGTTTGTTCATTCAGTCTGACCATCCGTTTGTGGATGATAACTTGTGCTGAAATTCAAGCTAGTATTTAACCCTGCAAACAATTCTTTCCAAAAAGAATATGTAAATTTTACGTCTCTATCCGAAATCACCATTTTAGGAATACCATGCAGTCTAAAAATTTATTTCATGAATATTTCAGTGATGTTAATAGCTTTAAAAGTAGACTTTATAGGAATAATGTGCAGACTTACTAAGCTTATCGATTACCACCATAATTGAATCATTATGTTTTTGAGTTCTAGGTGAACCTATAATAAAGTCTAGTGATATAGTCTCCTTTCCATTCTGGCACAGGTAAGGGATGCAACATGTCGGTTGGATGTTGGTGTTTGTCTTTTACTTGCTGACAATCTTGACACTTAGCTAAGTATTTTGTTTTTTCACCTTTCATATTGGGCCAGTAAAATAATTTCCTTAGTGTTGTTACCGTATTCTGGTATCCCAGGTGACCATAATATGGTTTCTTATGTACCTCGTCCAAAACCGTTAACCTTAATTCTACTGAATCTGGTATATATATTCGGTTTTTGAATCGTAGTAGACCTTCTGTGTCCAAACTCAAATCAGTTTTGTCAGAATTCTCTGCATTATCTCGTAATTCTGCCACTGTTCTAGTGTATTTTTTGTTATTATTACCTGCAACCTTTATCCTCTACTCAAGATCACTTTCTTCCCTGCTAATGTTTATTTCAAAGAACCCATGAGCTCTTCTTCTTAAGGAATCAACCACCTTTTTTTCCTTACCCTTGATATGTCTTACCTCAAAGTCAAATTCTCTCAAGAAGGCCATCCATCTTGTTTTCCTAGCATTAAGGTCCGACTGGCTAAACAAAAATTTCACACCGCTCTTATCCGTCAATAACCTAAATGTTTTTCCCATTATGTAGTGCCACCACATCTTTAATGCATGTATTACAACTTCCAGCTCTAAGTCATGAGTGACGTAGTTTCGTTCATGTTCCTTTATTTTTAGGGACTCATAACAAATCACATGTTCTTCTTGAGTTAGGACACCCCCTATTCCTTCTTTACTTGCATCCACACAGACTGTGAAGTCCTTGTCAGGATCTTCTACCTTTAAAATGGGTGTGGTCATTAACAATTCCTTTAACATATTAAAACTGTCTTGACATTTCTGTGACCAGTTAAATTTAGTTCCCTTCTTTTGTAATGATGTGATAGGGTATGCAATCTTGGAAAACCCCTCTATAAATCTGTGGTAGTATTCGGTGGTTCCCATGAATGACTGGATATCTGCTACATCCTTTAGAATCGACCATTCCATGATGGCTCTTACTTTATCCTGATCGACTACAATACCTTCATTCGATATTACATGCCCTAGGTACTGTATTTTCTTTTGATAAAAGTCACATTTATCGAATTTGGCATACAGTTTGTGTTTTCTCAAATTTTGCAAAACTATCCTTAGGTGTTCTTCATGTTCTTCTTCTATTTTAGAATACACTAGGATATCGTCAATAAATACCAAAACAAAATTTTCCAAGTACTAACCAAAAATACTATTCATTGGACACATGAACATAGCTGGTGGGTTAGTGAGTCCAAACTGTATAAATAAAAATTCGTAATGTTCATATATCGTTCTGAAAGTTGTTTTACTTATGTCCTCATCTTTTATTCTAACCTGTTGATAACCAGATCTTAAATCCAAATTAGAGAAGATCTTTGCCCCACCTACTTGGTCAAATAGATCATTGATCCTTGGTAAGGGTTACTTGTTTTCAATAGTCATTTTGTTTAATTGTCTGTAATCGATGCATAATCTTAGAGTTTCTTCTTTCTTTTTAACAAAGAGGATGGGTGCTCCCCATGGTGAAACACTCGATCTTATATATTCTATGTCCAATAATTCCTGCAGTTGAATTTTTAATTCTGTTAACTCTACTAAACTCATTTGGTAGGGTGCTTTAGATATAGGGGTTGAATTAGGTAGTAAGTCGATAGAAAAGTCTATCTCCCTCCTAGGGGGTAATTCAGGTATCTCATCAACAAACACATCTCTGAAATCATGGAAAACAAAAAAATCCTCCAAGATGGGTTTATTTCCCTTTTCTAATAGGTTTGTTACATGGATGGCATAAATCTGACAACCGTTTCTCATGTATTTCTTAAATTTCATTGCATAAATCTGTGTAACTAAGATTGGTTTTTGTATACCTTGAACTGTCCTAGCAGTGTCATTTTCATCTTTATACTTGAGTGATTTTTCATAACAATCTAATCCTTGTTTATTCCTTTCTAACCAATCCATTCTGATAGTTACATCATAAGACCCTAACGATAGTATTTTCAGATTTTTCTTTATGTTTTGACCACCTAAACTGAACTCATAATAAAAAATAAAGTCGACTACCTTTCTTTTTGTTCCTGTTGCTAGTTGTACTAGCCAAAATTTTTCATGTCTTGTTTTCTTAAGTTAATTTGACTCCACTACACCAGTAGTGATATAACTCAACGTAGCTCCAGGATCAATTAAAATAGAAATACGAGTATTGGTAATTTTACCTTCAATTTCCACCACAGAGGACTGGTGGTCAGCTTGTCAGTCATCCACGACTGCATTGATCTGGTGTAAGCTTCTACCTACATCCCCTACTATAGAGGCTTCGTGTATATTATGAATAGTATTTCTGGTTGTTGAAGTCAAACATGGACAGTTCCTCCTTAGGTGAGGTTCTCCACATTCCCAACATTTTAACGATTCACGTGGGTTGTCCCCAAACTTCTTTGTTCCCAGATTTACTGATTTACTGCCTCCTTGGGTGTTTTGATTGTTGGAGTGAAAATATTACCTTGGGAAACTCTTTGATGCATTCTGATAAATAGCTGGATGATATGCCTTCTTCCGCTGGTTCAGTTGTTCTTGTCTCTTGTCTTTCCAATCCTTTGGAAATTCTGGCCACTATTTTTTTTGGTCGTAACACATTCGGGATTTCCTAAAAACTTCTCTTAAGGAGTTGATATTATCAAATTCAATTCTATCCTTATAGTTATTTGGTAAACAACTTAGGAACCACTGTATTTTCACTTTGTCCTCCCAGATATAAGGTAAAAACCTTAGTATTTCCAATAATTTGTTTATCAGATCTTCCATAACCATTTGACTGAGTCCCAGCTCATAAAATCATTTGGTTTTTCTTTCATAGTAAATTTCAGATAGGTATTGTTTCTTAAAGTATTTCTTAAAATCCAACCATTCCATCTGTTTTTTCTTTTAGACCCTTGGCCAACTTCAGGTCTTGCCACCATATGTTGGCCTTCCCCTTCAGATTATAAATGGTCATTCTGACCTTCATATTGTTGCAATAGTTGCATATCTAGAAATACGTCTTGATGTCTAATAGCCATGCTTCAACTTCCTCCCCTGTCCTGGATTCCCCGTCAAAGGTAGATGGTTTGATTTTCTTAAAATCTCCCTCTAGGTGATCTACCTGTTTCCTTTTTCTTCATGTTTTTGTTTTATCTTCAGCTGAAGGTGTACCTTCAGATGCACTATCCCCTTTTTCTACTTCAGGACCAAAGTTATTGGAGGCCCTTTTACTTACCTCTTGTTCTTGGTTATCGTCATTTGGTATTTTCTTTGTCACTATACTTCATAGTAGGACTTCATTTATTTCCTATCATTCCTGCTATGCCTTTTTTAGTTTCTCATTGTCTGACTTGAAAACCTGTAGCTCAACAATGAGATTTCTCATAGTTTCCAGAACTTCAGTAGGTGAACTTTCGTCACTATTTTGTCTTTGATCTTCAAGAGGCCTTTGTTCAGGGTTCTCTTCAAGTATGATTTCTGCTTCATCCTGGACTGCCATGATTACAACAAAATATAGTGTTTTCTATTTGTAACAGTAATTGTTTTGTTAGTTTTTCATAAACAAAATAATTATATGCTAAGTAAATATTTTGGCCCTGCTGAAGGTACAAGTGTTGTAAGCTTTTCTCTGATACCATATGTAATGAACCTAAAACTTGCCCAATAATTTTTTTGTTTTGGTTTTTTGAGGAACATTAATATCCAAATTTTCATTTAGCCAACTCTTAGTTCAGAGAAGGTAGTATTTATCACCATTGTTAATCTCTGCGATATTTTCTTATGTTATGACTATCAAATGATGAATTCTCATTTATAAGCATTTATCACACTGAACATAGTTCCTATATGAATAAATCGCCATGTTCTAACCTTTACCCTTTAGTCCTAAAGCTATTATAATACTTACATATATCTCTATACCATGCTATACTTAGGACTCAAGATCCTATACTCTTCCCTAAGAATAAGCTTCTATGCTTGCATGGAAGGGTAAATCTCATTGACTTTCAAAATAAAAAGTCATACACCATGCACAAAGAAAAATGGGTCAGGAGTATACATCCTCCGTGAAATATTATCAGTTTAATATAAGGTATTTGATATTAATTCACCTGGAAAATAAATCGAATGAATCCCCTAGCCTTTATTGGTTGAGTAATGATCTTCTAGTTACTATTGAAATAAAGGTTTTGTTAACAAAGCTCAACCCTAACAACTTGTTTTTACTCTGTCTTAACTGAAAGATGTCTCAAATGAACGAAGTCTCATCTAAACGAGGTATTAACTGAAAGATAGCGGTTAAAGTTAAGTGGTCCAGTTTGTTGTATCACAATGGGACTTTCCTTCACTTTCCACCTCTTAATGTGAAAGAGAGGTTTCCTATGAGGAGTGAATTAAACCACTGATCCGACCACTAATGGAGACTCAGTGAGTGTGAAACTCGATGATTAGCACTTGTCCCTTCATCCAGTAATATTGTGCCATCTCTGCCCCATCACATGGCCAATGCCAGCCCTTATACCATCATCATTTACTCTGCGTGGTAAGGTTTTTCAAGGATATATGAGTTTTCTTTTGTCATGTAACAGCCCTAGTTAAATAGTTGCATAGGATTATCAAGAATAGTTAATTATTTAATTAAGTGTCCTAATATATTTTAGTTAAATAATGATTATTTATTAATAATATTAATTAATTAATTAATTGTTTATATCTGTTGATTAATTAATTAATTAACTTATTAAAGTTTAAGGTAATGAATTAAGAGGTTAATAAATTTTAAATTATTTTTATAAGACTTTACGTATGCAGGGGGGGAATGAAGCATCAGATGGAGGGATAAGGTAATAAAGGAATAAGATAAGGTAATAAAGGAATGGGATAAGGTAATAAAGGGGAGGATAAGGTAATTAATGGAGGATAGGGAGTCGATGAATGGGGGGAGATATGACGGGGGAAGAGTCCTATGGGAGGGGATGATGAAAATTTGGGGGAAGGAGCATTATTGGGGAGGAGGTCTGTATTTCTATTGGATAGTTTTTGGTTTTGAGGAGTTTGGTTTTGGAGTTTTGGTGAACCATTGCAGGGGGCACCAGGTTGCTGGGAGTTTTGGGCTCGGGGGCCAGGATTCCTTATGGTATCCTGGAGCTAGGGAGCCAAACAAGCTACTCCTAGATGGCTAGGTGGTTAGTTTGTTTGGGCAAGGTTTGGTCAAAGCAGCAGGCTGGGCAAAGCAGCAGAGAGGAAAGTTGAATATTGGGATAATAGCATCAGCCAGAGGTATCTATATTCTGATATGTAATTCATTATATTGTTGTTCATTAATTAATTTATGCTGCTTATATGATGAATGAAAGAAATTACTTATTGTTTCTGCGTAGAAGTAATCTTATCTATTAAAATTTATGAGATTTAATAGGCTAATTAAATATAGGTCTCTACACATGGTATCAGAGCTTCACATGGTATCAAAGATTTAGTTAGAAGCACTAGAGCCTTAAGGGCCTACCTACCCACCTACCCAACTTAGGAATGGAACTGTACCCACCCAGAAATTTAAACAACCCTGAAACCTTTTAATTAGGTATAAATTTGAGCTCCAAGTTGCAGCTCCACCTAACCTGCAAGCCAAGCACACAATTGTTTTTTAGTATATATGCAAATCTATATACATATTTATACATAATTCTTCCTAAATAAAGAAAACAAAAAAAAGGTGATGTATGTGCACAAGCAAATGAAAGTGCTTGAGGTTGTGAAAACAAGAACATGTGGGATTTGCTATAACTCAGAATGTTTTGAAAGCCCTAGATCTGTGAAAACCTTTGATTGTACTGAATGCTCTCTCCCAGATAAATTCAACCAAAACACATGTTAAAAAAAAAAAAAACCCAATNNTTAAAAAAAAAAAAAACCCAAGTATAGAAAAAAAAAGAAAATAAGTCATATATCTGTAAACCAATAAAATAATAAGGTCCATGCCCAGATTTGAAGATAATAGCTTGAATGCAGAGTAGAGAAGGTGCTTTCTCTCTTGGGGTTTCTGATGCCTACAAATAGGAAAATAGAAAACAAACCCTACATATAAATGAGGAGGATTAACAATTAAAAAAAACAATAATAATAAAAAATAATAATAATAGAACTGAATCCCCCAAAAAATAAAAAATAATAAAAATATTGAGCACGAGAGAACCCACTGTAGCTTCATCCAAGAATGTACAACATTCACGATCTTCGAATAGTATATTTCATTTCCACTTGCATCATTCCTCCATGACTGTTGATCTAGACTTTCACACAGCAATGGGTCTTAAGATCGATCCCAGCAGTAGATACTCCAAGTCCACCTGCACGTACTACAGCAAATGAAAACCAGTAAATTCCCCCCAAGACGAATACTTGGGTCTCCCCACCTTCATCTCTTCATTTCCCCACAATGGTCGAATTTCCCTCATCGACACTGTGACTGGGGAAACCATCACTTTTCCCCAACTATGGCAGAGCGTAAGGTCTGTTGCCGTCGGTTTATCCGGCCTCAGCATTAGAAAATCCGACATTGTCCTCCTCCTCTCACCCAATTCAATCCATTTCCCCATAATCTGCATGGTGATCATGTCCATCGGAGTCGTCGTTACGACAACGAATCCACTAAATATGGCGGCGATGATATCGAAACATGCCACAAATTCTGTTGTCATGTTGGCCTTCATCACGTCATCTTTGGCAGACAAATTGGTGGCCACCCAGTTTTCGATGGTGCTCATTTCTTCTTCTTCTTCTAAATTACCCTTCCAAAATGGTCGAAATTGCATCTCTACTCTGCACGAACTCATGGTTTCGAATCCTGCCTAAGCCCCCTTTGTGAGAATCAGGCAAGATGATACTGCCACTCTGCTTTATTCTTCCAGGACTACTGGAATGAGAAGGGGGTCATATCCATGCACAGAAAACTGATTTCTCTGGTTTGTATAGTTCTGAACCACTTGAGACTACGTTGTGAATATTGTGGAACGCAAAATGAAAATAACTCATACCTGTGCACGGTACCCATGTTTCATATATATGGGCTCTCGTCTTTTTCTTGTGGGTTTCTTAGAGCCGGATCCACCTTTTTCGTTCTGTCAAAGTTTGATCTGAGAGAGATGCTTCTGTCTGTTCAAAAGTACAGAATAAACAGAGTTCAAGAAGCCTAAAGGACCCATACATACACATCAACCACTGCACCTACCACAGGTCATACACAAAGCACCAAAGCCAAGCGATCAAGCGCCAAGTTTCAAGGAAGCACGGTGTGCACCGTACATGCATGGAATACCTCTAAGCTATGGAATCCACATACACAAACCAACAGACGAGGAGAAGTCAGGCAGCCCACACGCTGGACAAAAAAAAAATGATAATAAATGAAAAGAAAAAGAAAGGGGGGCACCTGCAACAACGCATACATGACAACACAAAAGAAAAACACACCAAGAGACTAATAGGAAAAGGCCCTATAGACCTTGAAACCATAGACATAGGATCGTCCGAGCAGGGAAATGCCGATGGTTGTCGGCCTCATCCCTCTACTGAGCATTTGACAAAAAAAAAATGAAATAGAAAAGGAGTCGAGTGAGAAAAGGGTTTGAAGATATAAGGGTGAGATGAGATTAGGGTTAGGGGGATGAGTGCCAGGGGAGGGGCACATGGGCTTCATGCGTTCCCACCCTTTGTTATTTAAAAAAAATAAAATTGTTTTGTTTTTAAATTATTTATTTAATTTATATATGTTTTTATTTTAGTTATTTTTTTATTTAATTATTGATTATTGTAAATTATTTATGTATATTGTTTGTTTATTCTTAAAATAATTAAAGTGATTAATTTGTTTATTATTTTTTTATTTATTATTTAGTGAGATCGGAAGAG
>CBVK0100099998.1:0-10898 GCA_900067695.1 Picea abies
GCTCTTCCGATCTCACACTGGAAGAAGCCATTTACTGAGATAGGCAGTCCTATCCAATCTGTCACACCTCTATAGTTTAGTAGAGGGAACCCGATGGCTGAAGTTGTATTCATAGAGGACCTTACACCTATTTCGGCAACAGAAATGCCTCCTTCAGAATTCTTCTTCAGTAAGAAGAGAAGGGTTGTGGTAAAGAGATGAACACATCAGAAGGAGGGTGCAATTGTTAAAAGACAAAGGGTACTATTAGACAGGAAAGCCCTAGAAGAAGAAGACTTCGCTACAGAGGTTGCAGGCTCACTAGGATATTTTGTGACAACAAACTAGTTTTCAATGGACAACCTGAAGGACAAGTTGAAACAGAAAAAACCTACTAGTGAGCCAGTTACAAGGCAATATAAAGACTGTAGAGAAGGAAATCAGGAGCGAGATGACTAAAGGTTTTGAGCAGATTAGAGCCATTGATAGATAAGATATCCAGTAGCTCAAATCCAGTCTTGATGAGATGTAGAAAGAGTCACATACAAGCAATGAATTAGTCAAATAGTTGCAGGTGAAGGTAAGCTTAACTGAAAAGGAAATGGTGGATATATCAGTTTTCCAAACCCAATCTCTAGAGGTACATAAGGAACTGGAATCAATGCAGTGAAGCCTTTTCAATAAGGTGGAAGCTATCCAAAACCATTTTCAAGTGGTAAACCAATTCTTAAATAACATTTGTTTAAGGGAGAGAGAGGCTATTGCTGCTCGGACCACTTTCCAAGAAGCAGTTGTGTCATCAGCTAGAGAAGGAGTATTTGTGGTTTCAAGGTTGTTTGTTTCAGAACAAGTTAGAGGTGACATAATACTGAAGACATGGGAAGCTAACATAGATGAAAGTAAAAGAATGGCTAAGGAAGTCAAGGAGTCTTGTGAAGAAGATTTTCATTCACTAAATAAAGAGTCATTAGGCTTCACAAAAGATGATCACTCTGAATTACTGGGACAATTTGACATAGAAAAGAATCAACTTAATATCAAGACAAACTTGGAAGAAGCTCAGGTTGAGATCTCGCATTTGAAAGAGATTGATATCACTCAGATAGATAGGTGGTTAGTGAGACCAAATTTGTAGCTGCAGTCAATAACTTCAAAAGATAGAAGAATGGAAGATAGATTGCCTCAATTAGAAAAGAAATTATATATTTTCGAGGCAAATGATTTAACAACCCTCCAAGATGGTGGTTGTTGGGCTCTAAAGATGTCTAAAAAAAACCTTAGTTTAACATTAATTTATCAACCCGAGGATTTGTCTTTTATCTCAAAGAATATTGGCAAAGTCTATGCAGATAACTCGCAGAGGCTAAAATCGTGTAGTGAAAGAAAATCTGAGTTTATCAACAGTCAAGTTCCTCGAACATTCATCGAAGATTCTAAGAATTGAAATCTAAAGTTGTGCAATGGAAAGGAACTAATTAATCTATTGAATTCATTTTAAGAGCAATAATTGAATCTAAATAAAGACTTGCAGAAATGACTATTATTATGAATCCAATTGCTGGAAAGAAAAAGGCGAATTACTCTATCTATGGAAAGAAACAAAGACTGTAATATAATAAAAAAGAGACAACAATTGTACTTCTATTGAAAGGAACAACAACTATATTCTACTGGAAATGAACGACAATTGTAAATTAAGTAAAAGGAACAACAACTGTAAACTAAGTAAATGTGAATAGCAAATGTAAATTAAGTAAATTTGAACTTATGAGGAACTATCATGCATCAAATCTCAGTAATGGGAATTGGAGCAACAATCATCTAATTCTTAAGGAAATATCTATCTCTTGCAATTGACATAAAATCATCAACACACTGATGCATTCATTTAACTTCTGTAAAAGAGAATCAAATCACAAAACATAAATTGAACTAATACAATTACAGGTCCAACAGTAGCTCCTTTAGACTGGGCCCTTGGTCCTTAGAAGCACTACTATTTGAAATTCAGTATATAGAAATGGTAAAACCGCTCAACACTTTTATTAATTTCATAGCTGGTACAACATTTTACAAAAACTGCTAACGCATAGAAATTTTAAGTTCTGAGTTCTTGGATGCAATTCTTCTATATCTTTCCAAGATCTATTTACCCCTTATATATTACAATAATCTAGGTAAATTAATCTATCCTGAGGATCGAGAGATCCCCAGGATTGCTTTACTATTATAAAGTTACAATATAAGAAACTTGATCATCTTCAAAACTGTCTTGCACCATAAAGTGTTCAACCTCCAATAGCTTGCATATCTTCAAGATTTCCTTTTCTATCTTGGGTTTGACAATATTTAACCAATCCTGTAATAAAACTAGACAATTCCAATCATATTTTAGGATCTATGTAATCTAACTTCAACAATAACGCTAAAGAGTATATTATTCATTTTCTATTATATTTTCTCCTAACTAATCGAAAAGTCAATCAAGATGATATCATGAAATGTGTGAAAAAGGAAGATATGTATAACTTTTTCATAACCTAACATACCCCCCAGCTTACCTTCTTGCATGTCCTCATGCAAGCTGAGATCTTACATGTAAAGCAGTAATGTTGTAAGGTGGAAAGTTTGGTTCACCGGGCCTTCTGAACCCATTACTTCTTTTGAGTTCTCCAAAAGCAACATCCTCCCTTTTCTTGTTAATTTGATAATATTTTTGGTAAATTTCTGGAGGGAACTAGATGATAGGGGGATCATATATGCAACCAATCCAATAAGTCCCTTCCTCTTGGAGCAATCTAGAATACTTCTCTATTATGTAGGTAGCTGCAAAGGAATTCCTGTACCCAAAGGGTTCCCTACTCTTTACTTCACTAGAGGATGCATCCCATCTCAGTTTAGAAGTAGAAAGAGCTTCCTCCTTAAGCTCCCTAAAACGAGTGATACCTGAACGTATAACCTGTATATGGATAGGGGCTAAGGAGTCTACGACCCCCCCTATTTTCATAAAGGTTTTATGTCGCATAATGGTTGGAAAGGACTTTGGAGGTTCTCCCCTAACCAAGAGATCTAGCCCAGCTTCCCTCTTTAAGAAGGTTTTATGAGATTTACCCCATCTGACTTGGTTCTGAGTAAATGATAGAAATGCCTGAAACTGTATGTCACCTATTAATGGGCTAGGGTTATCTTCCCTCTTTTCTTCCAGAATGAAATTATGAAAGTACAATTCACACCAAAAGTATTGTACCTTTTCGTCCTACTCTCTGAAACATGAAGTAAACTCAGGTATAGTGGAAAATGAAATAGGTTTACCTATTCTGATGGACTTCACTCTTAATAACATATATCATTCCAGCAAGAATAAAGTGTAATTGGTGGCAGGGGCTATGCAATTAATAGCATCAGAGTAGACATCACATATTTCTTTGATTTTCTCCAAAGCTTTTTCTAATTGGGTTTGCACCTTTTTTTATCTTCCCTTGGGATCTGGTGAGCGCAACATAGGTCTCATTCTCTATTGTTGTCATGTCCTTCAGTTGTTTAACAATATTTTTATGTTCATCCCTAGTGACCATCTCATCTTTGTGTTGAGCCAATGCTCGATGGGCTTGTCCCAGCTCTGCCTTTAGTTTATTAATGGTGACACCTTGTGCTTGAGATTGGGATGCTTGGTATTCTTCCATAGCACCCATATCTTCCCTGGATTGAGTTAATGCTTGTTGGACCTGTGTAAGTTCTACTTCTAGTCTGTCCACAATAGCACTTTGTTTCTGGGACTGGAGTGCCTGGTGCTCTACTATAGTTAGTAATTCATTTCTGTTTTGATCCAGGGTTTGTTGAGGCTGCATCAATTCTTCCTCCAATCTCCTGATGGTAGCATTCTTCTCAAGGTGTTTAGTTATTTCCTCTAATACTAGGGTGTCTGTCTGCACCTCAGCATTAATTGTTTCTGTAGCTGTCATATTTTCCTGTGTTTCTACAGGAATTACTTCCTCGTTCTGAACTACTGTTTCTTCTACCACTATTTCTTCAGGGTCTGTTTGTATCCCTGCAAAATCTGTACTAACTACTTCTTTAAGAAGAGGGTTTCTTTCTTGCACTCTGCCCTTTTGTGTTTCTTTCTTGCACTCTAGCCCTTTTGTTCTTCTTTCTTCTGTGGGCCTTATCTGGTTGTTCTAACTATTTCCTCAATTCCTTAATAATTTCCTTGAGTTTACTCACCTTCTTCTTCAATACTTCAACTTTCTTAGCCTTTTTCTTCAACAATTTGTTTTCCTTTTTTAACTTTCTAATTTTCTTATGGCTCTTGGATTTTTGTTTACGAGAGGTCTCAAGGTATTCTTCATTCTGGCCAGCAGATGGTTGTTCCTCTATTCCTTCCAAATGTTCTGTTTGTCCAAGAGGGATTCTTATTTCAAGGTGAGGTTCTTCCTGTGTTGTGTCCTCTAGAAAAGACATTTCAATATCAGGAAAATATTTAGCTGGTTTTAAAGAGGAGGATTGTTCTGGGCATTTTTCTAGATTATTTGTGCCTCTATCAATTGTGGTTCCCAAGCTTCCCAGAACCTGGGCTATTTCTGTTGGAAATGTTTAACAGGTAGCATATGCTTTTCAATGATGGCAATTACAGCAATGAAGATAGCATGAATACAAGAAGAATGTAACAGATGGGCACTATAAGTATTTTGGGAAGAAGCTGCAGAGCAAACTTGATAAGATCAGAAGAGATAGTGCAGAGGATGTGTGATATGTGTTACAGGCAGCGTAATCTTGTCATTGATGACAAGTACAACAGTGAAGATGGCAGGGTCAGAGTGTGCATCGATGGAAAAACAAGAACGCGTGCAATAAAGCTCAAGATACAGGAGTTTGTAGAGGAGAAGGAAGACAAAGGTCGAGGCCTTTGAGAACTTGTAATTCTCCCAAGGTTGGGAGGAAAATGTGCAAAGCTCAGGAGGGAGCACAGCCGCCGTCAGATCAGCTGAAGAAGAAGATCTGGACTGTTGGTTTCTACATCTAGGAGGAGCTTAGGAGAAGCCTACAGAAGGGAGAGATCGACAGCTGTTGGATCTCATTCAGAAATCCCGTCAGCCGTCAGATCGGACAGGAGTTGCACGAGGTTCACCATCGGGAAAAGCCAAGGTGAAATCCCGAAAGGAGGGATGACTCATCGGGGTTTCACATATCGGGAATCCCATGAGCCAATGCATTGCGGCATTGAAAAGCTCAAAGCCCCGATGAGTGGTAAGACTGCGGTCACGAGGAGAACGGTCATATGGGCCAGGAGCCTAGCCAAGAGAGCTAGTGCGTAAAGAGCGCGTCGAGATTCGAGGGATCGTGAATCCTGAGGACATACATGTTTTGACATTGAAAAGTCCAAAACCCCGATGAGGAGGTTTGGCTGCGATCATATAGGAGAAGGTCACGTGGACCACGAGCTTAACCGGAGGGCTAATTGAAGTGAGAGGCGTCAGATCCAATCGCAGGGTCCGACCACCGTTGGATTGAGGAAAACCTGCATGATATTTAAAAGTGCAAGGAGTAGAGGGCTCACAAAAACTCCATGTAATCTGAGCTGTCAAATCAAGATCACATCTGAACCGTTGATCGGAGTTTCGAGGATCGCGTTTTGGAAATGTCAAAGAAACAATACAATAGGAATCTCGATTTCTCAATATGCAAAATCCCAGCGTAATCTGAGCCATCAGATCAAGATGTGATCTAGACCGTCGAACCGACTCACGTCAACAGACCACGTCAACTAGGAACATGTGGCACGACTAGGTAATGACAAGTGTCAGACTGATTCAACATTTTAAGCACATGTAAGTCATGAATCAGAGTGACACATGGCAGTATTCAACATGTGTCAATCCACATATGACGTCAGCAGATGGACACCTTGTCGGAGTTTTGAGGATCGAGAGTTGGACATGTCAAAGATTATTGACATCAGGAATCCCGATATCGCGATATGTGAAATCACGATGCAATCTAAGCCATCAGATCAAGCCTTGATCTGGACCATTGATTCCAGTCAATGGAGAGGCATCGGGGATCGAGAGTTGGACATGTCAAAAATTATTGACATCATGAATCCCGATATCATGATAGGTGAAATCGCGATTTAATCTAAACCGTCAGATCAAGTGTTGATCGGAGGGCTATTGATGCACGACACAATGAAACTACCAGAAACCATTGATGGCATCTGCTAGAGAATTAGAAGAGACCCTTATGTGATCGCTAGAGGAGATGAAGAGTCTCCAAGCTTCGTCCAAGTGAAGGAAGACTATTCTCGGAAGGGATTGACAGATGGATGAGCATGGAAGCCTGTAACTAAAACAGAGAAGGTGAGCTCAACTGTCACAAAGAAGACGAAGAGTTTCAACTGCCAGAGAAGTTGAAGAGTCATGATGATGATCAGACAGAACACTCGAGAGGTGGAGGATAACGGCGTAAAGTCAGCATGCAGAGGATTGCGAACATTGCATGCACAAGGTGCACAAAAGCTATAAATACATAGTACAGAGAAGAGAAAGTTGTTGTTGTTGCTATTGGAGGTTGCAGTGGTTATTGTTGATGAAGGTGATTCATGTGTGAAGAAGGAGGAAAGTGCAGCAGCTAAATAGCACAGAAGAGGAACTGTGCAGTGAATGGACATGGAGCATAGAGCATACAAAAGCAGAAGAACAGACAACGCAAGTGGTGTGTGCAGAAAGGCAATGAGGCAGACAGAGCAACGAAATGCAACAGAACAATGATGAGTCTGGTAAGCCATTGATGAACATCATATCACTATAATAAGTTTCAGTAGCAAAGATTTATATTTCAGGGTGGTTGGGAGGAGCTAGGGAGGATTGCTGTCCTCAAGGGTTCAAGTGGGTGCTTGAACACAGGGAGTTGGTGCTTCCTTCTAGTTGGTGCTAGAGAAACTAGGGAGTTGGTGCTTCCTTCTAGTTGGTGTTAGAGAAACCAGGGAGTTGGTGCTTCCTTCTAGTAGGTGCTAGAGAAAGCAGAGAGTTGGTGCTCTCAGTTCACCCCCCCCCCTCTCAGTTGTCTAACAATTTCTACCTCATATCTCTTCAAAAATTGTTCTGTCAGATGCTCTAATGCTAGTTGGGTGTCTTCCTGATCATTCCTTGGTGAGGTCTGTTCTTCTTGCCCATTTTCTTGAACATTCTCCCGTGGAGACTGTTCTGTAGAGTTCTAAAGTTCTTCAAGCTATTTTTTTGTACCTTGAATTTCTTCAGTTGTTTCCTGAATTCGTCTGCTTCTTCTCCTTGTCTGAATGATGGTTTTAGGGATAGTTGTTGCTCTCTTCCTCTCTTTTTTTAATGCATGTTTTTGTGAGGTCTGGCCCTCTGTGATTTGGGCAGGGTCTGCCTCAGCTTCAGTTTGAGGAGATGAGATTTCTCTTTGGGCAGTAGTCTCCTCTGCCTATCTATCTTCAATTTCCTGTGGTGGTTCTTCATGGCATAATTCAGGATTCTCTAGTTGTGGGGGTCTATTGGCCTCAATCAAGTTATCCCAGGTCAATTGATTTTGACTCAGTGCTTTATTTGTTATCAATTTAACTAATCTGTGGTGACTGATAACAGTAACAGGGTCCTTGGATTTTTGCGTTCTTAAGTACTAACTGTTGTTTTAAAGATGCCAGCAGTTTAAGGTGGCGAGGTCAAATTACATCATATCATCCATCACAGGTGATGTACCACTGAATTATCCCTACCAGTTCCTTCCATGGTTCTTTGAGGGTACTGGGATTAAGTCCCTTTCCTTCTTATCCAATTCTTCCCCAGGGTCTGTGAAATTATCCACAACTTCCTTCAGTGTTGTTTATTTTCTTGTCCACTGAATGCCCATGGTAGGGAGGCCTGTGACCTCTGCTAAGATTTATGGGGTGACTGAGATTTGTATTCCTCACACCATAGATATTTCTCCTAGTAGATTCTGAAAGAATTCAAGCATGACATTCGTGTCATATCCTTGCAGATGGTTGAAGTACTTCGTCCACCCCATCCGGTGCAGGATGTCTATTGCCTGCACTATAACTTGTAGTAAAGTTGGCTCCCTACGCACACCTCTGCCACCCATTTTGTGAGAAAATGTGGATGACTATCGTTCCTGGTAGAAGACTTGGTTAGACCATCTTGGAGGAAAAATTACCGAAAATAGCAAATATTAGAGACAACAAATGTTTACAAATGTGGGTATTTATTACAATCATTACTATTTTCAATTCTTTGAAAAGTGTGAAAGGCCTTCATTATGCAAGGTGGAGTGCTTTACTTTTATGTGCCAATAATAGGCTTCTATAATATTTAGGATTTCCTCTTGTGTGGTTTAGGCTTTGTATATGGCAATGATTCAAAGTAACATCCAAACATTAAAAATAAAAGAAGTGTAATAAATGCATCTAATTTAATGATTCCATATCTATGCATTCTAAGTAGAATACGTGTGTTGAGTCTAGTTAGAAGAACACCAACCAATACAGGTATATGACATGACATATTAAGAACAAATGCATTTCCAATCAATTTGGGAATATTTGTTGCTATGCTAGACCTTTCTTCACTACTATAGGTCTCTCCCAATGATAGTTTCTAATTGCAACTCTAGAAATCTTGTCATTCTTGCAAAACTATATTTTATAAATTTTCCTAAGTGTCTTGAGTTCAATACAAACTTTACATTCACATTTTATGTTCATTAACATTATCTTTCGTACCTGCAACAATGAAGGCATTAACACATAACATAAAATTGATAAAGGCATTAAAACATAACATAAACTTGATGAAATCATTAAATCATAACATAAACTTCCCAATTTATGCTTGGTTGTGACAACATACCTAAAATTGAAATGTGTCTTGAGTTATCAATTCAAACTTTACGCTCACATTTAACGTTCATTAACATTATCTTTCATACTTGCAATGATGATGACATTAAAACATAACATAAACTTGATGATGAAAACATTAAAGCATAACATAAACTTCCCAATTTATGCTTGGATGTAACAACATACCTAAAATTAAAATATTTTATCCTCAAACTTCTTACATAAATACTATATAAGTCACTAGGAATGATGAGCACTAACAATGAATTCACAAGAAGATAATTCTCAATGATTAAATAGTGCTTCTTATTTCCAAAAGCATCACAAATTTTACAACACATGACGCATACTGGTTGGTCAGTGCATTCTTTACAATGACTTCAACACATTTTTCATCAAATAAATAATAAACATTTTCTACATATATTCATCAAATAAATAATAAACATTTTCTACATATATTCTCATTCCAAGACCAAAAATAATGAATAAAAATCAACGGCTAAAGAAAATCTTAGTCCTAAAACACTTATGTTTCTTTGAAAAACTAACTCATTAATTACCCTTTTCATTCATTAATTAACCACATCTATAGAAAATCTTAGTCCTAAAAGAAAATCTTGGTCCTAAAACATTTATGTTTCTTTGAAAAACTCACTCATTAATTACCCTTTCCACTTCATTATTCTTATCCTTATCAAAGCATAAAGATCGGATACTTTTCAAAGTCAAAAGATCTAAGTATTTCCCCATATATGATCTTTTATATATTTTTATTTTCATTATAAAAAATATTGTGTTATAATATCTTCCTTAAAAAGTTGGAAATGCCATGTTAGAATATCTTGCTTTGAAATTGAAAACGTGAATATAAAGACACATACTCAATATACATTAATTCAAAGGTTAATAAAAATTATGTTAAAGAAAAAATAAGATATAAATTCTCTTCATAAATAATCACCTTATGTCAATATCCTTTACTACATCTAAAGAATTTTTAACTACATCTAAAGAATTTTTAAAAGTAAGAGAAGCATATTTGGAGGGGATTAAGTTTTCTTATGAAGGATACAATCCACATGAGGCACATGAAAAGAGGAAATAAGTGGTATAAAATAATGCAGGATATGGAAAACTTCATAAAGGTTACAAACCACATGAAAAAGGGTGGTATAGAATATTTCTCATGATATGGAAAACTTTATAAAGGTTACAAATCACATGAAAAGGGGTAGTATATAATATTGTATGATAGAAAATTTCATAGTAATGATAATACATTTGTTTGTATGCTTTTATTAATATGTATTTAATATATTAAAAAAATGTTTTCTAAAATTTATTTTAATTTTAAAATATTATTGTGTTCGACTTATACATATGATTAATATGTTTATTTATTGTCTACGTTTGTGTTAACTTTTATTAGTCCCTCCTGAAGGTGCAGATGGACTATATTGATCAATAATTCATTGACTTCATATTAATCTGTTCTTTGAATATAATTTTTCGCACCATTTGTATTGTTCGTATTATAGAAGTAAAAACATTATATATATATATATATATATATATATATATATATATATATAATATATATATATATACTTATATGTCATCTTCTCATTGGAGAATATATTCGAGGTTTTATTGCTAGCTTCATTGTTCCCAATGTTGTAAATGTGTAGATATCCAAAGTTTTGAGCTTAGACGCTCCTTTTTAATTTTTATTACATTTTTACTGAAATGTTTACAAACTGAAAGTTCTGAGCATGGACGTTGTTTTTTATTATTTTTATTAATGTATTTGTCCTATTATTATTAGTCCTTTGTATTTGTATTGAAATGTGTGCATACCGAAGGTTTAGATCATTAACACTTTTTTTGAGGTGCTTGAATAGGCCCGACAGCTTAAATGTTTATATGGCGCGAGGTCCTGAAACATGCCTGACAGCTTAAATGTTTTCATACTGCGAGGCCCTTATACAACCTCACAACCTTAAATGTTTACCTAAATAGGCTTCTCAGAGTACATTTTTCCTCGAAATTTTCCATACAATGT
>CBVK0100099998.1:10903-21813 GCA_900067695.1 Picea abies
TAAATAGGCTTCTCAGAGTACATTTTTCCTCGAAATTTTCCATACAATGTTGTAGTGAATTTGGACAATATTGTTGTCCACTGCCAGTTGAATAGGAATTGTATGTTTTATACTTCTTCTAGGCTTGGAATGCAATTTCGTCATCGTTGAAGCTACATACATTGTTTACTGGCTCGGTGGGTTCTTCTTATTCATTGGTTCGTCGGTTGCTACTTGTTGTTGTTTGGTTCAACTTTGCAAGTTTGGGGTCTTGCATTCGCAGTTGGATCTGTTTTTTTTTTTACTTTGCGGGGTCCAGATGTTGCGCCCACAATTCGACCTGTGCTTCTTCCATTCATCATTTTGGATTAATTTTCCATGCCATAATTTCATTTTCTATTCGTTCTTTGTTGTTTAGTGTTTGCAGTTTGCAAGTAAGAATGTTTGCTTATTTCTACTAGCGTGCTCATCATATGTTTCCAATTCATTATGTGCTTCGGCTGCAGTTTGGTAATCGGTGGAGATACATATGTTGTTTACTGGTTCGGTGGTTGTTGCTTGTTCGTTGGTTTGTCGATTGTTGGTTGTTGTTATTTGGCTCAAGATTACGAGTTTGGGGCCCTGAGGCTGCAGTTGGGCTTGTTCGTGCTTTCTCACTGGTTTGGTGTTTGTTGTTTTCTTTTGTTTACTTCGTCTTTGCAGGGTTGGGGTCCTGCGTTGGCAATTAGAGTTTTTTTTTTTGGGCACTTTGTGGTGTTTAGACCCTATACCCGCGAGAGGACATACGGTTGTGTTATTTGTCGTGTCTGGCGAAGTCAATATCTGGCGCCTGTTCTATGTGCTCTTGTTCTACTGTAAAATTTTGTTGATACTTCAGTGTTGACATAATATAAAATAGTGGCATAAGAAATAATTGGACAACTACATGTTCAATTGCAATATCCATTGTTTTTTTTGTTAAAATAAAACATATGCAAACCACACTTATTAACCATATATGGTGGAATGTGCCCATATCACAATACATGTTCTTTATCCTCTACACAGACTGGTGTGGCCACGATACAATTTGTCTTGTACTTGAGATATGATATGTACACCAAAGATACTGCAAAATTATATTTCCATGTCTGGAAGCATATATGGATAATTTGCCATAGAAAACCAAAATCATTTAGCTATGGCCATGCAATTTCTTAATATTTTGTGGCATGTAATATATTTTGGGCAGGGAAAAACATTATATATTTACAACCATGGATGAAGAAAAAAAAAGGTTAATGTTTCTGACTATATTTTATTCTATTCTTTGATTCTCATTTACTGTATGTACATATTACTTGTTTTTCAGTGCATACCAACTTCCATTCATGTTCATTGTATTTTGTGTATTCCCACATTGAAACAAATAGAATAGCTGGAGAAAATGATGGAGTCTTGACTGCAGCGGTGGAAGAGGAGATACAAAGGTACATGTTTGTATTGTTATTTCATATTCCATTGTTTTGTATTTCATTTATTGTCTGTATATGTGTTCACCTAGTTTATTGTATGTAGACATTGCATACCTTCCTACATAATAACTTATCTTCATTACATGTCTTCCTGCATACTAACTTCCTTTATGTCCATTGTATTTTTCATGCATTGCTACATTTAAATAAACAAAGTGGCTGGAGAGGATGATGGACTCTTTGGCACGAATGTAGAGAGGAGTTACAGAGGTGCATACATGTACTCTTATTTCATATTCCAGTGTTTAGTATTTCATTTATTGTCTGTGTATTTGTTCTACTGCTTTGCACCTTTTTTACTGTATGTATATACTACGTGTCTTTCTTCTTATTCTCATGTAAATCGTATTCTCTTTGCTGCTACATTGAAATAAATAGAACTATATTTCTTTCTCTTACATGTCTTTCTTCATACTAACTTGCCTTCATGCCCACTGTATATTCAATGTTGCTACATTGGAAGAAACTGATTGGTTGGACAAGGAGATGCATTCTTGTATGCGACAACAAAGGGGTCCCTGGTACAATCTTCGAAAATGTATGCCAACTGTGCTAGTAAATTAAATATACAAAACGGATGGGGGCATATAATATTGGACTAGAAAATGATGATTTGGAAACAATGGGCCTTTGTGCCCTCCCCATTTCTATTTTTTCCATTTTCTATTATCCTTTTTGCTTTCTAATTGATCTGCTTGGTCGTCTTTCTGAAAATGCCTTAGTGCGCAGGTTGGAGGACTCACGGGTTCACATTTATGGTCATTCTTCTACCTTATTCCATACTTACCCACTTTATTGATTGTGGGTGCCGGGATGGAAAGTTCAAGATTGTGCCTCTGGCTTCTGAGGTTCCGCGATATACAGATTGGTCATCATGCCCTGCCATCATGCCCTATTTACTGTTACACATTTTTTCAATCAAAAAATCCGAGGCATACAATTTGACCCTCGAGTCCTCATGTTTCCTGAGTATCCCTTGACACCCTATTTCGTATTCCATCTCCTTCGACCCTGCATGTGACATTAAGGACAATTATGGAAAATATACAATGCATATGCGTGTTCAGTCCTTCTGATGTTCATCTACACATGCTTGCATCAGAAAAATTTGGACTAGTGACATGGCCATAAGCAGTCAATCATCCTAGACATCAGTAGACCGACAAGGCCAAAGGTAAAGATGCATACATTATGTTCCTAGTATGTTTACCAAACAAATACCCTCAACTATTTATTCATATATGGCATGGTGAATATGATGATGTCATCTGCAACACATACTTTGCAATTCACAAGAAGTATCAACAAGTACAAGCGAGACATCGAACATAGCGCAGGTTCCGCAGACTAAGAGGTCTGGTTGCAAAACTCTAGCTCCATAGTTCATCCAAGTTGTGCGTCTACTTGTACATTTATGCCAGGAAAAAAAAAAAAAAATAATGCACATTACAATTCACATTACTTTTCCTGTTCAAAAATTGTCACCATGTCTAAACTTGTAACACCCAAAATACTATCAATAGAGGGCTTGAACAACTGCCAAACTGAACAAGTATTCATTGGGGACATAATGGTCATCTATAACACTTACTTGGACAAGGAAAACAAAACTAGATCCATTATGCATGTTGACATGACAGAGAAGGAGGCCCTGATGACAGTCACACTAACTATTCCTACACAACTTGTCCAGAAACATGCAGAAAAGATATTTCTAGGTAATGGGATATCCATTACAAATTTTAATATATTGCCCAAAACAGTGTATGACCGTGGTGATTGTGATCAGATTATTTCACTCAATGAAACAAGTATTGTGGAAAAAATTCCCACTATTTGTTCCGAATATCGTTTCGTCCCGAACGCAACTATCAGCCAACTTGCACAGAGCAATGACATTTACCCAATCAAAATCATTGGTGCAGCTGTCACACTGGTGAGAAAACTTGGCTCACAACACATTCTCCATATAAAAGATGGAGAGTCAGATAGCGACAAAGCAATGGTACCATTCTCCATATCCAGTTTTGTCCTTTACTTTCGCATGTCCATGTATCTCGATTAAGTTACACAAATATTGCACTATTCCATGTTGCAACTGCAATTGCTCGATACCTATTCAAATTTGTTTTCGTCAATGGAACAACAATTGCATAAAGGGAATTTTCCACTTATGCTCTTCAAAAATATAACAAAGAAAAGAGATTTTAAAGAAAGGATCTTTCGCACAACCTAAGCAACATTTGTAACATAATTGCGAGCAGACATAGTATAGGATCTCAAGAAACTAACTAGCTCTACAACTGTTGTGCATATACATCTACATATTCATCCTCACTTTGCTCATACAAATAGCCTTCATCAAATCTCTGTGGTTTTTTATTTTATTTTTTATTTTTTTGGGTGCAGTTGTATATTATATTGTTCAATATATTAACTGTTATGCTCACGTTTCTAGGTTGAAGGTGTTTTGGTTGCAGAGAATGCGTACTCGACCCCCTTTGAGCCTGTATGTGCGAAATGCAACTCTCATGCTTCTGCTTCTACTTTCATAAGTGATGATACGATTGATTGTCTGCGATGCAGTAAAAAATTTCCATACATATATGGAAATTGCCTCAATGCTACCATCTGAACCATGGCTAACACAACCATGCATTGTACAATTAGACAACCTCTGTTACAAGATGTGCTTCTTGGGTTAGTAGAATTTTCATATGAAGCATACCTATAGAAAAAGGCAAACAATGTCTACATGTTGCGCAACTTTCAGATACATAGAAAATTTACCTTAAATGAGGACAATGCAATATTGCATATTGGCTAAAAAAAAATAAAAAAATCATATCAAGCTTTGGCAGGAAACGAAAATATATCATGTGTGTTTGTATTTTTTCTTCAACACCCAGATGAATGTTCGTCGGACTCAAGTTCTTCAGAGTTTACATCTATAGCTGCAAAATTCTCTTTCCAAAGATTTTGTCTCTTCTTGTGCACTTGAAACAACAAGGAGAATCTAATTACAAATGCAATAGATGTTGTTATTTTGATGTTTTTTTGCATCTCCCAATAAGAATTTTGCATATTTGTTTTGGTGTGCAAATAAAAATAAATGGTGGTTGGTTATGGCTTTAATGGAGGAGCCTGCACATTTTTTGAATGCCCAAGTTGGACAATTGTTTTCCAACTATATAGCCATGGCAGGATTTATGCATTTTTTTTGGATGCCCTAATAAAATAAAAATTGGTATCCAACTATACATTTATGGTATGGTATCTGCATTTTCTCAATGCCCTAATTGAAAAAAAAGGACTCAGCATGGATTGAAACATGAGCTTGATATTTTCAGATCTCGCTATAGAGATTGCACGAGCATAAGATTGTTCAGTCCAGAAATGGGAAGCATGAGAGAAAACCCCATAAAAAGTATCAAACTGTAAATAAGTCGGGCCCATCCTTTGAACCGTCGAAATAGCTTGCTCATCTGGGCATAATCATCAGAAATTTCCAATAATATTGGAAATATGGAATTGTTAAAACTGGTAGTGATAGACCATGGCACTATCAGAAGAAAATGTCCATAGTGATCTTTCTTAATGGTAAAATAGTAATCGACAACTTTCGTGCTCCCCATTTTGAGGTCTAGTTATAACTAGCGTACAGTGGTGAAGCTTCACTGGTTTTGTGTTGTCTTGTGTTTGGAAGACTTTTGTTCATATCCGATGGCCCCAATTATTTTCTTGTGGGAACATATACCAGATGTAAGAGAAAACCAATGCCATGATGTGTTTTTTTATATATCAAATTGTTTGATGCAAAGTTCGATGCATACTTCTCTATGGAACCTTGTGGGATCTTGCTTGAGGCCTTCTGTGTTCATGCGTTGCCTTCTGCCTCAACTTTCAATACATTTGGTGTTTACTTGGTTCTTGGTTGTATGATTCGTTCTGGAAAATTAATAATACATTCAGGATCTTCATAGTTTTTCTATGATCTTAAAGACTATAGAGGACATGCTTTTCCCTTAAATATAAGCTCTGTGATGCAAATGTAGTATGTGGCTCATTTTAGCACTTTTCCTTGATCGATGAACTTAGCAAAATTAATCTCCTGAAATAATTTGAAATAAAAGAATATATACTATGTGAATTCCAATGGAACTATCATATCAACGAGAGGACATTAAAATTCAAATTCGTTGTTGTTATACTTGCGGTGAAGCTGGCAGTACAATAACTTTACTTAGACATCCCAAAATTGATTTTCTTGTAGCTTTTCGAGGCTTCTCTTATACAAGCAGATCCTAGAAATTATAAGCATGGCTCGTTGTATCTATTCCTTGATTGAAGAACCTGTTCGCATGTTTAATTCACTTCATAGTTACTGTTAAAACCATCAATGGGGCTTTCTTACACCAATTCTCGCTTCTGAAAATTGCCATCCCCTTTCTTTTTTCCATGTGTTTTCCGTTTTTGGTTACTTACTCATTTTTCAGAAAATGTCTAGGTGCGGAAGTTGATGGATTCACGTCTTCGGATTTCCACTTACTTTTATATCACTAGCCTGACCTACCACTTCCTAGTTTCATATTGAACAAACTTTTTGGATCGCAGTTTCCCGGATAGGCAAGTTACCAGATAGGCGGGTTCAACATTGCATTTCCATTGTTCCGTCATCTGCAAACAACACTCAAACTTCCGCGATCTACAAATTAGCAAAAAAATTCCCCTTTATCTCGTTTTTAGCACTTTTCCTTGATCGATGAACCCAGCAAAATTAATCTCCTGGAATAATTTGAAATAAAAGAATATATACTATGCGAAGTCCAATGGAACTATCATATCAACGAGAGGACATTAAAATTCAAATTTGTCGTTGTTATACTTGTGGTGAAGCTGATAGTACAATAACTTCACTTACACATCCCAAAATTAATTTCCTTATAGATTTTCAATGCTTCTCTTATACAAACAGAGCCTGGAAACTATAAGTATGGATCGATGTATCTATTCCTTGATTGAAGAACCTGTTCACATGTTTAATGCACTTCATAGTTACTATTAAGACCATCAATGGGGATTTCTTACACCAATTCCCGCTTTTGAAAATTGCCGTCCCCTTTCTTTTTTCCCTCTGCTTTCCATTTTTGGTTACTTACTCATTTTTTGGAAAATGTCTAGGTGCGGGAGTTGGCGGATTCACGTCTTCAAATATCCACTTACTTTTATATCACTAGCCTGACCGACTGCTTCCCCATTTTGTATTGAACAAAATTTTTGTATCGTGGGTTCCCGAATAGGTGGGTTCAACATTGCATTTCCATTGTCCTTCACCTGCAAACAACACCCAGACTTCCGTGATCTACAAATTAGCAAACAAATTCCCCTTTATCTCTCTTTTATCACTTTTCCTTGATCGATGAACTTAGCAAAATTAATCCCCTAGAATAATTTGAAATAAAATAATATATACTATGCGAAGTCCAATGGAATTATCATATCAACGAGAGGACATTAAAATTCAAATTCGTCGTTTTTATACTTGTGGTGAAGCTAATAGTACAAGAACTTTACTTAAACATCCCAAAATTTATTTTCTTGTAGCTTTTCGATGCTTCTCTTATACAAACAGATCCTGGAAACTATAAGCATCGCTTGTTGCATCTATTCCTTGATTGAAGAACCTGTTCACATGTTTAATGCACTTCATAGTTATTGTTAAGACCATCAATGGGGCTTTCTTACACCAATTACCGCTTCCTAAAATTTCCATCCCCTTTCTTTTTGCCCTCTACTTTCCCTTTCTGGTTACTTACTCATTTTTTGTAAAATATCTAGGTGTGGGAGTTGGTGGATTCACATCTTCAGATTTCCATTGTTACTTTTATATCACCAGCCTGACCGACCACTTCCCTGTTTCATATTGAACAAACTTTTTGAATCATGGGTTCCTGGATAGGCGGGTTTAACATTGTGTTTCCATTGTTCCGCCGCCTACAAACAACACCCAAACTTCCGTGATCTAGAAATTAGAAAACAAATTCCCCTTCATCTCGTTTGCTTTCGCTTTCCATTTACTTGGTCCTTTCCCGAATGTGTCATTTTTCTGAATGTCTCCTACTTTTATATACAACACCCAATGAGAGTTGGCGGATTCACGTCTTCATATTTCCATTGTTACTTTTATACCACTGGCTCGACCGACCGCTTCCCCATTTCATATTGAACAAATTTTTTGAATCGCGGGTTCCCGGATGGGCAGGTTCAACATTGTGTTTCCATTGTTCCATCGCCCGCAAACAACACCTGAACTTCTGTGATCTACAAATTAGCAAAAAAATTCCCCTTTATCTCGTTTGCTTTCGCTTTCTATTTACTTGGTCCTTTTTCCAAATGTGTCCTTTTTCCGAATGTCTCCTGCTTTTATATACAACACCCGAAGTTCTGAAATATACAAATTGTTTGCTCAACATTGCACTTCCACTATTCCCCTACGTACAAAAAACACCTGAAATTTCGCGATATACAAATTGATGGCCGAAATCTGTCACTGTGACATACAATTTGACCATCGGCCCCTCACGTCTCCTGGGTATATCTTGTGACCCTTTTTTTGAAACCCAACCGATTGCTTTCCATACTTGGGAATTTCTTGGAATCTGTTTTGCGGGTTGGCGGGTGGATGAAATGTACAATGCTTAGTCGCTCTTCGCCATCCCTGCTACCTTTGTACTTCTTTCTAGATATGCAATTATTAATCTTTAATTCTACTAGTTCATCGTGCATGAACCGTTAAGATTGTCATTAATGTCCAGAAGGCCAGAGAAGATTTGTCATTAATATAAATTAAACCAAGATTTGCAGAGAAGAGTGTTATCCTTTTCAAGTATTCATTTCAAACATGATGCAATCACTTTCATGCATCGGTTGGTTGGCGCCTTTAAGAAATCTCTAATTCTTAATCTCTCTTCACCATCACGACCACATTCACACTTTTTTCTAAATATGCAATTAGTCAGCTTTAATGGTAACAACTCATTAAGCACAAACCCTGGAGACTGTCATTGATCAATGAAAGACTCGAGGAGATCTTCCATTGATACACATTAAACCAAGATTTGCGGAGGGTTATAATATCCCTCCCTAATTTTCATTTCAAACACCGTCTGGAGAAAACAAAAATTCTCGTTGGCAATGGATGGCTAGCGCAGAGGTTGATGCAATGGATTTCAAGCTAGAAGAAGATGATCTAATGGACGATGATACGACAATGGATGATGGCAATGCAAAGACTTTTCCCACTCTTGCACCCAAATTGAAATGAACCATAATAGGAAGTACTTCCTGGCTCGACGATGGCAGTCCTGAAAACACCAAAAGAAGGAGTTTCAGAAAAGAAACTGACACTGAATGCAATAACCACTTTGCAGCTCAAAAGTAGGAATTCTAGAGGCCTAAATTAGTCTATTCTGGGCAAAATTCTTTCACTGTAAGGAAATGATCTGTTGATTCTCCTAGAGATATATTTCAAGACAAAAAACTATTCAATTGCAGGTCCATTGTCCTATTCTCTGGATATACAATTAACATCTTAGGGAATGAGGACCAAAACTCCCACTGGTGCAAGGAATATTCCTACTAGTCATCTCCTTCCGCCCAGAATGGACTAAGTTGGGCCTCTGGAATTGCACGTGCAACCTGTGTCCCTAAAGTTTTCAACTATGAGGAGGTGGTTTCTTGGTGTGTCTTAACTTTCAGTTAAGGGCTATTATGTTTTCCCTGCAACGTTTTTTGTCTTCTTCCTCACTGGAAGCTTGTGAGAACTATCAATTTCACCACAGGACTATTGTTCATCTGCTTCAAGACAAGGATTTATTCCACTGCAGACCCGCTCTCTTGTTTCTTTGTTAGCTCAGGTCTTCCACAAAATATTGATATCGGGGCACCGAACATTGATCCATCGAGGAGAAGATTGCAAGGATTTCTTAAAAAAATCATGGTAATCAGTTTTGTATGCATGTTGAAGAGCATCTCGATGGCTCTTGCATGTTACAGATCACGTGCCTATTTTTATGGAAAATATGTTCAATATTTTGGCCCAAAGAACTTGGTCCAATTTCTAAGGATAGATATACAATGCTCAATATTCTTTTTTTTTTAATGGATTTACTATTAAAAAAATTTCCTTGGAGTCTTGGTTGCAGCTTCTTTTTTGGATTTAACACCTCTTCTCATTGGCATGGTTTGATAGTCTTGTAGTTCTTCGATATTGTATTTTCTTATGTAATTTGTTCTAAAATGTAGCATCTAACAATTAATAATAATAATAATCTATTTTTAAGGTCACGACCAAGCCACACCAAATTGGTGTATGAGACCCCCTTGTTTGTAGCACAAGGGACCCCCCTCTGCCCAACAATTTGACTGGTAAAGTCTACAGAGGTATACATACCCTACCCCCCTCTGGATTTGAACTTGTGACCTCTTAAGAGGAAACACATGTTCTTAATTATATGACAATGCACTGTGACAATCCATCATGATTTTATGGAAACAAAAAATGAATTTCAGACAATTTCAAACAAATGTTCAATTATATTCGTAATGTAGATAGAACATAGCAATACCAAATCACAATGTTGCAGAAAGATCGCCATTCGTGTTTCTAGACATGCAATTATTAAGATTTAATGCTAACAACCCATAATCCAAGAAGTTTAATACTTAAGTTAATATGTTACAGTCATGGAAGAATGTATCAAGAACACACTTACTCCCACAAGTTGCAATAAAACCTAATCTTTAACAAAGCATTTGCTGACAATTACTGGAAAATGCGATTTTGCAACAATGGGCCTTGTTTGAAACCAATTCCCACTTATGAAAATTGCCCTCCACCTTTCTATCTTCCCACTCTCTTATCCCCTGTATTTTCTCTTTCTCGTTACTTAGTCATTTTTTCCGAAAAATATCTTGCTGCGTAGGTTGGTGAATTCACGTGTTTCGATCGAGCGGTTCTCCTTTGTCTAAATTTCACTTTCCATTGTTCTGTGACCTGCAAACAACACTCAGGTTTCTGCGATATGCAAATTTACTTCTGAACTCCCACATCATCCCCTCTTTCATGTCACACATTTTGCACTGAAATGTTATGATATATGCAATTTGATATTCGGGGCCTTATGTCTCCTCGGGAACCCATCACCCTATTTTGAAGCCCGTCTGACCGCTTTCCACACTTGACCATTTCTTGACATCTCTTTCGTAGATCGTTGAGTTCACAGGTTCAGGAAATTTTAAATTTCTAGTTGTTGTTTCCTGTGCCCACTACCTTCAGATTTTTTTCCAAGTATATGCAATATGTATATGTAACATACCCACTATCATAATTTTAAAAATTTTGGGGCTAATCTCCCA
>CBVK0100099999.1:0-21800 GCA_900067695.1 Picea abies
AGACTATGGAGTTAAGCATGCTTGCGCCAGAGGTGTATTGGGATGGGTGACCACCTGGGAAGTCGTGGTTACCGAGTGAAAGCCCCGAAAGTGATGATTGATGCAATCTGATTCATTTCACTGGTTTCAATCCCATTTCTTCACCCCTGTGAGCATCACCCGATGCAATGAGTGCTAAGTGGACTATTCAAATCATGATAATTATTGGTCAGTTGTGACTAATACTCATGGATATGGGTCATAGATTAATGACTTACACTACGCAGTTAATCCCAAAAATAATATCTAACATCTTTAATGATCGGAGGCTGAGCCATCACATAAGATCGATGGGGGGATGTATTTTTCTTTAATGTGAAGGATTGCAGCACAGATTTGGAGCATCCGCTCTTATCTGTCCAACTCAATATTTATTGTAATAAATGTTAAGTAGTTGAAAGCCTTTATTTTGATAGGATATTTGTAGAGTAGTTGGAGGAAAAGAATCGAAGAGTCCCCTTTGTATAAAGCTTTGTATTGTTGTCGAGATAGGGTTGTTGTTGTTTTTGCTGCTATTGAATCTAACGTGTAGATTGCCATTGTAGTCAAGAGTTGGAAGCTACAGAGGATTATTGTATGAATGTATTTAAAGTTCATTTGAACGAATATAACAGAGGAATATTGTCCCAAATGTATGTTATTATTGTGTCTATTTGAACAAGTGAATAGTAGACTTTTGTTTGTTTCAATTCTCTATTATTCCTTGTTCCTGTATCCATGAATTCATTTACAGGGTTTAATATATGAGTCATGGTGGAGAGTGAATAAGTTTCAATTGGTCCTCTGCTTTGAGCAAGTGTAAGGAATGCATAGTGTCTGCAAGGAGTGTGTGACTGAGTCTGTTTCGACTCATAAGCTTAAGAGAGGTAGTTTGAAACTTATGTATGCAATGAGTGCATTAGCATCCGCAAGGAGTGCGTGATAGAGTTTTTAAAATCAAAAGGCCAAGGATAAAAGGAGTGAGGGAAGTTGTTGGAGAGCAGTCGCAAGGAGTGTGAATTTATCCACAGAGGAGTTGAGCGTGGAAGAGAACCCATTGCAAAATGTGCATAAGTCAGGATTTCGACTAAGTGTCGACGGAAGTGTTGAGAGGAACCAGAGAAAGTTGAAGAAGAAAAGCTTGGGAGGGATAGCGACTGGAAATATTCAAGGAGAGAAGTCCTTGAAGTTTCCATAAAATTCAATGGATAAGATTCATCTCGTAGAGAGACGAATGATTCCAGGCCGTCATATCTGGGAGAACTACGTGAAGGTTGGTCGTAAGGCGTTTTGGCACTTTGTGGTTCGTAAAGTATGGAAGGAGTGTAGGTGTAGATTCATGAATTCTGAATTCACGATTTGATCTCAGTCGTTGATCGGGAGGAGATCACATGACAAAGGATTCACATGACAAAGGATTAAGGAATCTAGGAGTCGGAAGTCCAGAAGTTCATGGCAAGAAACCTAGAATTTCACAAAGTCATGAAACCTAAACCCTAGTGGACCCATAAAATACGAGGATACGTGTGTTGGAAGTCCAAAGATTAGGTGAAACACACTTCGATAAAAGTTGAAGGAAGAGCTCGGGATATCCCTGAAGTCTGATTCACAAAGGGATAGACCCATGGTCATAGTCGTGGTCACCTAGGGAAAAGGGGCATGTGTATGTATAGTTGTTTTGGGTAACCACAAGGACTCAAAGAGTCACTCCGACTCAGTATCTCAAATGATCCAAGATGGGGAGGTCGAGCAACCCTTTGGAGGGAAGGGGGTTTTCACCACTAGATGTCACCTAATTTAGGGCATTATGCACAAAATATGTGTTTTATAATTTTGATATTTTTCCTCATCTAGTTGAAAATCATGCCCAAAGTTTGTCGTCTAGAAACAGACCACTATAGGTATTCCAGTAGTACTACAGAAACCAAAAGATGCCTACTATTCCAATGGTCACATAGATTGTGATTCACGTAGTAAACTTATTGAAATGCACAAGTTAGGAAACCACAATATCTAATATCTACCCTAAGTAATCATCACAACATGGGGAATAAACCTTTGTAATGTACATATGTCACATGAAGATCATATAGGGTAGAAATGGACAAATACATAAATATGAGTGATGAAAGGAATCAGGTTGAAAGGGTCAAGTAAGTGAAAATGGTTAAATGGCCTCGTAAAATGTGTCATTTATGGGGCCCAACAATGTGTATGGAATTTTTTGTGATCATGTATGCTATGTACCTATGGTTATCCTATTGCCCAAATCTGTTTGATGTTTCCCTCTTGCCATATTTTCTCCTTTGGAATTTATCTCTAGATGAAAGTCCTTCTCCACCTATGTTGATATCTCCTTGAATCACAATCCTTCATGATTCAACCCTTGAGAAAAAGTCATTTTCTCTCTCTATGAGTCACTGACTCCAATAGATGTCCAATGAATGTGCCTTCTCCTCTCACCTTGGTTGCCTTTTATAATATTGAGTTATACCCTAACCCTAATCTCCAAAGTGATTAACGATTGAGATTAAATATCAAATCACTTAAGATCAATGGCTAAGATTCATTTAATTCACTAGTGCTAATAAATTTAGCATTTCAATAAATTAAACTCACTTTATTATAAAATGACATTCACTTTAATAATTCCTTTAATTAAAGTGAATTTCCAAAGTTTTGAGAGGTATTAATAATGACTTCCACATGTTAGACAAAAGCCAATGTTGAATAACATGTTTGATGCTACAAACATCAACACTCTCTCTTAGAAAGGAAGGTACTTCTCAAAGAGCCACCTGGAATTGGTTTTCCCTCCGATCTTGGCACAATGTCACACATAGAATCTGGCACTAAGGCATCATGTTGTACTTGTTGGTTTGTTTCCTCTTCAATGGAGTTACTCATTAGTGCCATGAAGTTTAGAAACTTCTTCGGAGGCTTGCTCTCCCTGAATGTTATCCTAGGAGCCTCAACTTGTGCATGGGAATCCCTCAATGTCAATTCAAACCAACTAGGTTTTTTGATAGAGTTGTAATCAATTAACTCCTCCTCCCCACCATAAGGTTGACTCCTTGAACTAGAGATCTCTAAACTATGTTCTCCCTTTGGAGCCTTCTTCTCCTCATCCTCTACCATTGACATAATTCCATTCACATATGAATGGATAAGATCCAAGGTCCCGTTGGAACTATGAATAGGCTTTCTTTGCAACCTATATAACTTTCCCTCTCTAACCCCAATGCTCATTGTTGTCTCATGGATACCTTTGGACATATGAGTATTTTCCCTTTCTTGAACATGATGACAAAAACCCTATCCTCCATAGCTGATACTGAGAGAAAATTCTTCTTCAATTCTGGTACATAAAGCACATCTTGGGCCTTGAACAAACCTCCTGACTCAAAATGAAACAATATAGTTCCCTCCCCCTTCATTACATACTTGGCATCGTCACCAAGATCCACATGGATCCCTAAGTCCTTCTCCTCCAGACTGTTGAATAGCTCATGTGCTTCTATCATATGACGATATGCACCATTGTCCAAGTACCAAGCACTCCTTGTTTTGGTGTTGGTAGATAGGTAGGAGACCAGTGAGAAGTCCTTCTCAAAAAAAAAATTCAAACTCATATAGTCGTGTCTTTGTTTATGTTGTTGTATTTGTCTTGCCTTTCTTATTCTCATTCTATGAACAATGCATAATGATCGGTATTATGGCACACAAATCACTTGATTTTACTCAAGTCCTTCTTTCCCAGCTGTAAATTTCCCCCCTCATTGTTTCCCTTGGAACCTTTTCCTTTGCTCTTCTCGGCTTGATTGATCCAAGAGAGGTTCTCCTCTCCATCTTCTTGCTTCCTCTTTAGACTCCTCCCAAGTCTCTTACTAGATGCAATCATCCCAAAGCCTCTCCCAATTGGGAAATTTCTTTCGAGTGAAGATTTCCTTGACAAATGGTTCCCATGACTTGGGAAAACCATTCAATGCCATACTTACGAGTTTCACATCCTCCACTTTCTCCCCAATGGATACAAGTTGATCATGTGTTTGAGTGATCCTCATGAAGTAACATTGTCAGATCTTGACATTTGGTTGGATCTGAGCTTGTTTATCAATATCAACTTCTTGTTCAAGTTGTCACTCTGGGATAAATCCACTAGATCCTTAAACATCTCTCTGATTGACTTCTTCTCTGCCACATGAGGGATCAAATGATCCTTCACCGCGTCCATGATCACTCTCTAGGATTTTATATACATCTTCTCATGAGACGCCTTTTGAGTTGCATCTGCCAGTACAGGAATAACCTTCTCTTTAATCTCCCAAAGTTCATGTTCCTTCAAAATTAAGGTTACCCTCACCTTCCAAGACAGAAAGATATATGCTCCATCTAACCAATATTCAAACATAAAACCAGTTGTTGTCATTACTAGATCTAAATAAAAACAATTGTCGTGTGCTTATTTCTTCAAGCATCCATAATAATTTCATTGTTGGTTTATAGATCTGCCGAGATCTCCTTGTAGATATGATAGGTCTGTTACAAACTATCGTGGATCTATGTTTGGTCTTTTAAACACTCGTTGTTGCAAATCGGATCTAGTAGATCTATTGTTGTAAATTGTTGTGTAACTTGGAAATTTTCTCCTTCTGAGAGTGCAAGCTCTGATACCATGTTGAAAAATATCAACTCCCAACACCTAGATAAATTATTTCCTAGTGATTTCCTTGTTGAAAATTAAATTACAACTCATTGAATAAAATATACTGGTTGGAAGTAATAAAAACGGTTGAAACAAACTAGAAATCAAATCTCACATACCACCCAAAAAATTCTTCCTTTCAAATCAACTTTTCATTAATAATGAATAAAAAAATGGCCCACTACGGAAAAATGCAAGTACAACAAACCTGGAAAAAACATTTGTTGCAAACTGCCCCTGTACAACCTATACCTACGAACTATAATAATATGTACGCCCCCTTTGTCTTCTGCTCAACACACATGTACGTGCCCTAAGCACTTGTCTTGTATATATGTGAGCGCATGAGATAAATGTCTTGTGTGTATGTATGTTCTTGAGATACTTTATTCATGTGTATGTACACACCTAAGCTAACTAGATCCTGTGTATGTGCGTTCCTAAGCTAATTGAATCATGTATACGCCATTGTCTGTGATCCTATACACTCTGTACCTGCGGTTGTCCTACTGCCCAGATTTGTCCTACAACTATCATGTTTCCCAAATATATCTATTGTTGCCCTCTTTCCTCCTTTGTACTTGATCTTTAGATGAAAGTCCTTCTCCACCTATGTTGAGATCTCCTTGAATCACAGTCCTTTGTGATTCAACCCTTGAGAAAAATTCCTTATTTTCTCTCTCTATGAGTCACTGACTCCAATATATGTCCAATAAATGTGTCTTCTCATGTCACCTTGGTTGTCTTTTATAATATTGAGTTATACCCTAACCCTAATCTCCAAAGTGATTAATGGTTGAGATTAAATCTCAAATCAGTTGAGATCAATAGATAAGATTCATGTAATTCACTAATTCTAATAACTTTATCATTTCATTAAATTAGCCTCACTTTAATATAAAATGACATTCACTTTAATAATTCTTTTAATTAAAGTGAATTTCCAAAGTTATGAGAGGTATTAATGACAACTTCCGCATGTTAGACACAAACCAATGTGGAAGTACATGTCTAATGTTATAAACATCAACATAATGAATATGATGAAGAAAATTAAAGGATACTAATTAGCCACACCTGGAAATAAGGCCTTTCAAACCATGTTAGACACAAACCAATGTGGAAGTACATGTCTAATGTTATAAACATCAACATAATGAATATGATGAAGAAAATTAAAGGATACTAATTAGCCACACCTAGAAATAAGGCCTTTCAAACAACACTTAGCATAGAACTATCAAGGTGGATTTTATAAGAATAGTTATTTGGCCAGTGAATCTCAATGCTCTCCATCTGTCCAAGAAAGGAATTTGTTCTTGTTTTTTAAAAAGATGTGAATGTAGTGAAGAAATTTGTTTATCATATATGGAAAGACAACATTTAGAGGCACATTTAGTTAGAGGTGTGATAGTGATCAATATATAATTTCATGAAGATCTAAGGCTAAACCACTATTACAAAATAATGAATTTGCATAAACAATATTATGTGTACATAGAGTATATGTACTTAATAATAATGTTTTATTCATGTACAAAACACTTGTATTGTGTGTTTAGAAGTATGTATTTCACTTTGTTGTGGCATAAGCATTCTACAAAGGAAAATCATTTTCTTTGTTCACTATAACATATTGGACAAATTTCCAACCCAATTGCAACCAAAACATTTTTTTTTTAATAATGTAAAACGATTTTTATTAGGGTGGATAATTGCTAAGATATTAGAGATTGGGAGGTTATTTTAGGCCAACCACTTTTTTGTGGCATAATCATTCTACAAAGGCAAATCATTTTCCTTGTTCACTATAATAGATTGGAGGCATAATCATTCTACAAAGGCAAATCATTTTCCTTGTTCACTATAATAGATTGGAAAAATTCCAACCCAATTGCAACCAAAACATTTTTTTTGAATAATGTAAAACAGTCTTTATTAGGGTGGCTAATAGCTAAGATATTAGAGATTAAGAGGTTATTTGAGATCAATTTGGTCTAATTTATTTTCTACGACGTTGTCTAAACGTTCTACGTTTTGGAATTTTTCACCAAAATCTTACAATATAAATCTGGGGGAAATTACAATTTTCTATTTTTTGAATTTCATTTTTGAATGCATAAATAAATTTGGCATCCTAAAAAAACCTGAGGCACTCAGATTATATAGAATTAACCACTCAAATTTGCATATACAACAATTTCTCGTCAAATCTCAAACAAAAATAAATGAAAAATATCGTCAAAAAAGAGCCAAAACGTAGAACATTTAGGCTATGACATTTTCTAGTGTTATTTCCAGTGTGCTTCTTTAGTGTCACTAAATCCCAATTCTCTCCATGTGTCCAAGCAAGGAATTTGAACTTCCTTATGAAAAAAAATGTCAATGTAGCAAAGAATATGTGTTTATCATATATGGGAAGACAATGTTTAGAGGCACATTTTGTTAGAGGCATGAAAATCATCAATATATAATGTCATGAAGATATATGACTAAATCATTGTAACAAAATAGTGTGCTTACTTGAAAAATAACGATTGTGCATAGAGTTTATGTACTCAATAATGATAGTTTGTTTAGGTACACAACACTTAATGACATTTTGTTTAGGTATACAACACTTGGCTTTTGTCTTTTGATGTGTGTATTTCACTTTGTTGTCGCATAAGCATTCTACAAAGGAAAAACTTTTTCCTTGTTCACTACAACATATTGGACAAATTTCCACCCCAATTGCAACCAAAACAATGATCTATATTTTATTATTTTTTCTTTGGAAAAAAAATTGAGTCGGTCTCTATTAGGGTGGCTAATTTCTAGGATATTAGAAAGTAGGCGGTTATTAAATACCAACTTGGTCTAGTGTACTATATTCAAGTGTGCTTTATATTGTGCTTCTTTAGTGCCTTTTATCCAACGATCACCATTGTATCATGTGCTTAACCAATCCAATGATGCTTATATTCTTGGGATTTGTGACAAGTGATTTATGTCTCATCACTTTATTGGTTTATGGTCTTTATTTAAAGAGCATGGAGGGTCACTTGTTCGTTGTGATGGAGAGGAAAGTATTGTACTAGACTCATATCCTTTCTTTCTTGTGCAGTAATACAACCTTTCTATTGTTGCATGGATGTTTCTTTCTCAAGGATTTTTTCATGTAAATCTCGTTGTCTCTATGTTATATATGTGTTATTTATTTCTCTATGGTGTTTGACATTCTTGTGAGCTTCCCAAGTATAATTTTCACATGGTATCAAAGCACTTGTGAGGTTAACTCCAATTTGTTGTTGGAAGACCAATGTAGCTTTTGAAAACTATGGAGCTTGTTTTTCTATTTTGGCCATATATGTGTATTATGGAGAAAATATGACCATTCAATTGCATCTTGAATGTGTTTTTCAGTTTGTTAAGCCTTTCATTTCACTCAGAAAGGCCTCCATATGCCTAGGAAATGAATATTTTCGTCTAGTGATTAGTGGTCATCCATTTGATTGAGGGTAAAAGATAAAAAAAACTAAGTCTTTACTATAAACATTTCCAATGTTCTATTCCTAGGTTTTTAGCTATTGGTAGTTTCTTAGCAAGTGGATTTTGTGTATATTTATGGCATTGTCTCATCCCTCTTGATGTTGCAGTGTTTCATGAGTTATGTGGCCTTTTTTATGTTTGTAAGTAAAGTGTTTATATTTTTGGTCGAGTTTCTCTTTCTTGACTCCTAGGTTCATCTTGTTGTGAGGTCCCCTTTTCTACCTATCATCAAACCCTTTTGTCATTGGGAGCTTCCCTTTGATCATAGTCTTTGTTCCTATGTGGAATCACCTTCATCTTGGTGGTCACATATATTGTGGAATGATACAAGGTGTTGGGCCCATGGCCCATGCTTTTGTGTATCAGATGAAGAGCTTGTCATGCTAAACTAGTGTCGTGACAAGCCTACCATATGTCAGTGAGGCACGCTGCCACATCATTATATCTACCACATGTTAGCTAGATAGAAATGCCACGTCAACATTATTTGACATCATATACCACAAATCCACTCATGATGAGCCTTCTCCATTGTGATTTCATTTTTTAAATATGTTTTTCAAATGAGCGTAAATTTCTCATTCTAAATTATTTTTCAATGCATTTTTTGTAGATTGTGTTTTTCTATGCTCTAGATAGTGGTGTAATTGTTGTCTCAAAATTTCATTGTTGATTTCTTTTTGTTTCTCAATTTTTTTTCCAAAAGCCCTACCTTAATACTCATTTTTTGAATTTATGGAGGGCATATATTGGTCATACAAGAACCTCTTTTAGTGCCATTTTTAAAGGTGTGATATTTTTCATGTAATTTGTGGCAATGTAGTTGGTTTTTGAGTTCATAGTCATTTGATTTTTGTTCTTCAATATGGATATTTCGAATGAAATATTCTTAATCAATACTAATTATTTCTCGTTGAAGTCTCGCATGGAATATTGAGAAGTAGGGGGTCATGGAGGAATTACTTGGGAACACAAATTGCACCCTTGGGTGCTTTAAGGAAAGAGTGAAGACATTCATCATTAATCAAAGGTGCAATGTGTGCTTGTGTTTACAACTTAATTATATGCTAAGAGAGGACAACTTTATGTCTTTCCTTTCACCTCTAAATCTGATTTATTAAATAAAACACTGAAATTTCAGATTGAGGTCATGAAACTACCATCCAAGAGAGAGATTAAGCACAAATACCAAGATGCCTTGGATGTTTCCACTTGGGAAATATATACTCTATACAAAAACAACCAAACAAGTGTTAGAGACAAGTTCTAAATATATGTAAACATTAACTAAGTAAGAACTTGTAAATTAGATGGTGAATCCCCTTAGGGTTTCACAAGTTAGCATTTGGAATTTACCAAATAAAACCTCTACGTAAATGATAAAGAAATTATTAGCACATTAGATATTAAAATCACCTCTAGATATGTAAGATAATATTGGTAAACAATCTAGAAATGAAATAGAGGCTAGGAATAAGAAAGAAAACACCTTGAAGCACCAAACCCTAGCCATAGGTTTTCACGAAATCTGATTTTTAATGCTGCAATTTAATTTCCATATTTGAGAATCACCTTAAATCAGCCTAAAAATGTTAGATAACGCCTTAAAGTTCAATCTAGTAGGGCCAATTTTCCTCCTTGGGGTTAAAGATCAACAAGTAAGCATAAACCCTAGGATTAATTTTTCTAGGAAATGAAATAACATGTTAACTTTACACTAGAAAATGAAAGGGATATAAATAAATAGTTTTCTTTGATTTTTCATCGTTAGATTTCCTTATAAACATCAAAAACATTTAAAAAAAAAAATGGTTTTTAAGGTTTCTTGGTTGGTTGTTGGATATAGGACTAGTGCCCATTTTTTTATCCGATTAGAGCTTATGGGGTCAAGAAGTATGCCCTTCTAAAAATTGGTCACTTTTATCTTAAGGACTAGGGTAAGAGATTATAACCCTAAGGTTAGAATAATCTCCAACCTAATCAAGATAAGGTACAAGGACCAAGGCCCTACAAGAAGGGATTCCTCAAAGGAAAAAACCTTCACCAACAAAATCAATTATAACTTGAACAAAATACTTAAAACCCTTTCCAAGGAACCAAAGAAAAAACAAGACAAGAGATTGAGCACTTACCCAAGCCAACAAGAGAAAAAGAAAGGAACAAACCCTAGAATGTCTCCTCTCCAACTAGTTAATTAACTCCTCAAATGGATTGATCTTGAAAGCTAGCAAAAGTCTTGAATCACCATAATAAATATTTAATGCACCAATAAGATAACCAAGAAAGAGAAAATGACACCAAAATCTCAAAAGGAAGATCTTATATTAATTGCAGTCACAAATGATATCCAACAATTCACAACAATTTGGAATGAGATGAGAGCCTATATTTATAAAGGAGGTTTATACATCATGTTGACCCAAAATTTGTCCCAACTGAGTTAAAAAATCCTACAAAAAGTTGCAAGTATCAAAACAAAATATTGTCCCATTACTTTGCCTAATTATTATTTATGAAAAATAAACTAAGGTGGGCAGGGGTCCAAATAGGAAACATTTAATTTTTCTTGGAAACAACTTTGGTGCAAATTGTGGTTGCAATTTATGATCTCGTTGATGAAGTTAATGGTGCTAATATCATTCTCATAGGGTTTAGCATATATTATGAAGCATAAACATTTCTTTAAATGTGTATTACGATTTGAAGACTCATTTCATGGCTGCTAAGATACACATTGAGCATGCTAAGGTGTCAAAGTTTTATTATATAATTTATGTTTGCGCTAAGGAGATTGACGAGATCGCTCACATGATATAAAGAAGTGATATGACCTACAAGGATAAATTTGAATCTTTAGAACCATTTGATATGTATGTTTGGGTTTATGCACAGCATAATGAATGCAAGTTTGGTTTTACAACTTGTATATATGAAGTTTTTAATTCATATTTTGCAAAAGTATGGTTGGACCATTGGCATAAGAGGTACAAAGGTATATTAAAACTTGTGAAATCGATCTCAATATCGAAAAACATACCATTTCATATAATATGAAATAGTCACTAGTTATGATTGAAATTATTGTTACATTGTTTGCATGAGACAAAAAAAAGCAATGCAATATATTGAAATCAACCTTGGTAATAGATCAATTATGTTGAATGACATATGCACACCCAAGTGGAATCCTTCACTACGGGGTCACATTTAAAACAATTCATATAGAGTAAAATAGTCATAAAGTATGAAATCTTCAAGAAAATATAAAATAGTCTCAAGAAAATAGTCTCATGAAAATATTGAAACATTATGGAGAGTGTAAAATAGTCTCAAGAAAATATTGAAAAATTATGGAGAGTGTAAAAGAAGTTTAACGGAATGCGCCTTTTGTTGAGTACTAGATACTAGTAATGGTAGTGGAGCTTGAGGTTATCAATGTACGCAACAAACTCAACACGACTTTGTGGGAAGTTGGTGTGTTTCAATTGTTTTCAAAGTGGATAAAATAATTGAATGCATTGAGTTTGAGAATGCACAGTAATTTGGTCACCAGCACTCTGAAACAAGCAATTTTCTCCTCCTTTCTTGTTGTAGGTAAATAGATTGTTATGAATCCTTCATTTCTTCAATTCGACTCTTGAATGGATTAACATGTTGTTTCTTTTCTCGGTCTCGAAATACCCAAATGTTGAGTTAATGAAGAAAACAAGGCATTTGCCCATGAGAGTAAACTCATTTTGTTTCAAATAATTTCTTCAACTTCATACATTACACTTTTCGTATTATGGCACAATGTTTATTTATTTATTATTATTATTATTATTTTAAATCTCACACTTAAAGTTTGCATTATGCTTGCAATTCATGCATAAATTTTGGTATTGATTATTACTCTGATTTCAAGCATTTAGGTATTTTTCCCACCACCTCCCATTGTCATGATTATTATTGTCAGAATGAGCTTTTCATGAACAAAGAAAAATATTATGAATTCAAATACAATCCTCTGTTCCATGTTGAATAAGTCGTATATAAGTGCCAACATGCATTTTCAAGCTTGAATGCACCCACATGAATTTTTCATTCCATACTTCGATCATCAATTGTTGTGTTAATGAATGTTAGGTGAAGTAGAATTATTTTTATTTACATGCAATGGACAGTGAGTATTTACTTGAATGGTTATAAATTGGAAATAATATTATTGTAGCCATGTTTTAGATGAGCTTCTTTAGTTGAGGTTATCGTGGATATCGAAGAGGGCGTGGTAGGAGACCTAGTGTAATTTGGCAAGAAGGAAGGAACAATTGGATAAGGTTTTTTGTATATTTTGATGATTCGATCAGTTAGCACATACAAGGCATATTTTCCTCAATGGAAAAGCTTTACCTCGGCCTTTTATACCTATTAATTCCCCCTTGTAGCCTCACCCCAGCATAGTATACATCCCTTAGGCTCAGGAAAACCCAATGAATGATGTGTGTAGAGAAAACCTAAACAAACCTAACTCTGGGATTGCTAATTGTCCAACCATTCATAAGAAACTACTTGTGACAATCATTGCCCCTATTGCTACCTCTGCCAATTCATTTTCTCAATTTCAACAATCCATTGAGATCAAGTTATCCTCACGAAAGTTGCCAACTGATGAAAATGGAAAACAACCTTTGGTCAAATCCTCTAACATTGATTATTCTCATCCTATCTCTGCTCACTCAAAAACAGACACTAGAAGACAAAAGGAGACAACACGAGGGAGATTTCACGTTTGGGAATGCACCCAAAATTGTCTCACTATTGATATTTTTATTTTTATTATGGTCATATTGATGGTATGCACTTGATTTTGACTCGATCAGACATTAAAAAAAATTACTAAAATTTATGACATTTATGATAGTTTGAAGATCAAATGTTATATTTTAAGCTTATTTTGATATATGGAAAGACAAGGTTATGATGTTGATATATCTTGATAGTTGTCTGTACATGTTATTGTCAATGTGTGCATATTATTTTATTCATGTTGTCTTGAAATAATGAGTGGAGTTAAAAGGGTACATATATATGATGTGGGACATAAGTTTTATCTCATTTATGAGTCAAGTGGGACCCCTTCCTATCTTATGTAAAGTCACAAATATAATCTCATAATTACTTTATTAATTAAAATTGCATTGATTCTACTTTATTCTTCATTTTCCATAAATATTTATTAAGTAAAATAAAACGGTTGAAACCAAATAACTACGGGAAGAGAATGCAAAAGGAGAATGAGAGATCAATGCAAAGGGGGATTTATATGGAGAGAGGTATGCTAGATATTTGATAGTTTTCTATGCTCGATTATTTCTCACATCCATACTTAGTTTTCTATGGGCTTAATAATTTTGTTGATAGCAGTGATTTCTTAAAAAGTGGCATAGAAAAGCAAAGTGAGATTGATTTGGTTTTCTCTTTTGAGGTTGTTTATTTTTCTGCATTTTTTTCTCTTTTTAGAAGTTATGAATTTGTTTTAATGTTAATCAGTGGTACATTATGCATATTGTAAAGTGTGTGCATCACACTACTTGAAGTGGTCCAAGTTAGATCATATTATTTTTCTCGAGCACTTGGTTGTCCTTTTATGATTTTTTTTACATCTAGTGCTTCCGAAGTTTTCTTTGGTCTAAATTCTCGCATGAACTTAAATAAATTATAATGTCCAAGACCAATATATGATTCAATCAATAAAATAATCATTGCATTTATTTCAATGTTGAATTTATCTTCACTCTTTAAGTGATTAATTTTATGTTCCATATGTGTGTGTTATATTTATCATTTAATACCATTGAAATTTCTCTATTTCTTTTACATTCTTGGAGCATTTTGGATTTAAGTATCCATCTAATACATTTATGTTTAAAGTCTTTTGTTTTGATTTCATTATTTATAGTGTAGATACATGTGTTTTATTTCACTTTATTTTGAAGAAAACTTTAATACTTTTATAAAAATGGAAAATACCAAAACATTCAATAATAACTTTTTGTGTTAAGTCTTCATAAATATTAAGTTTATATCATTTTTTTAAAGGATTTAAACTCGGGGTATCATTCCTGCCTTACCTCGCCCAACCTTACAAGATTTGAAGTGTTGTGATCGAAACATTATAGTTTCAGCCTCAACACATCCTTTTCATTCTTTATTAATTATTTATCCCTAAAACTAGCCTAGGGGACTAAGAAAGAAGATTCGTCATCCACACAAAGGAGACTAAGTCAACAAATAATTATATGATGCCACATGTACATAAAACCCTCATGAGAGGAGAACGTCCCACAAAGAAGGGGGGTAATTTTTTCTTCTAGCCCAACATTCTACGGTAAAGTGATGTGGAGGCCTCAAAACAATATGGAGTGTCCTTCCAATCAAGAAAGGAACAAATGTCTAGTGCATCCAAGTGTAACAACCTCATGAAAAGGTGGAGAAGAACCTCAAAAGTGGACAGACCCCTCAAAATGTGATCAAGGAATGCTCAAAAGATACCTTCAAGGTATGATCAAGCCCTCAAATCAAGAAAATATGCTCCACAAGGAAAGAAAGATACCTCCAAGTCAAATCACCACCAAAAAACACACCCATGGATATCATGAATCCCACATATGTGGGTCGACCCTCAAATCATGCAAGGAACATATGAATCCCACATATGTGGGTCGACCCTCAAATCATGCAAGGAACATCTCCAAAAGTGATGTAAAAGGAGGGTGCTCTAGAATCTCCAACTTGGAATGTGTAGAGGATGTCCATGTATGCAATAATAGCTCAAATGTGCCTCAGAGGATGTAACCAATGCCTCGGGGTATGTGTACTTCCTCAAGAATTGTGATACTACCTCGAGAAATGTGAAATTGAGTGAGCATATGCAAAATTGTTTCTGATAGTAGATGGCCAAATTGTGATGAATACATAAGACAAGGATGTATTCTTAGGCATAAAATAAGTGTGTTATACATATGTGTGACAACCTTCACAAAGAGAAACACTTTTACATCATATAAAGGGGTAAGAGAGACTAGTATCTCCCCTAGATCATGTGTCCTAGTAGAAAAGGGGTAAGAGAGACTAGTATCTCCCCTAGATCATGTGTCCTAGTAGATCCACCCCAAGATGGTTCCATACCAACCTACATCATAAATGACCGAGATGATGAAGAGTTACAACATTAAGGGGCAATCAATCGTATCCATAAAAGAAAATTCTATCTTGAAATGGGGACTAAAAGGATGGGCCATGACTGACCACATGGGGTCTGGAGATACTACATAGGCCCCTTACCAATACATAGAGCATATAAGCATGGTCCAATACAATACATGAGCGTAAATAAAACTACACTTTTGGCTCATCGTGATACAATAAGGCACATAATCTGAGTATACATGATGGTCCACATTTGGCGGAAAAAACTACAAGGTACACTAAGGTGAGTATGAGGTGTAACAAGATAAATATGTGTTTAGTGCAAGTAGGAATGTAAATGAAAAATGCATCTAAGCTATTACTTATATAACCTATCTAACTCTTTCTAGCCTTGGCCAAAGGCACTTTGAAAGGATTTATTTGACATTAAACATGAGGAAGGTACAAAGAATGGGGATGATAGCCTACCTTTATCATTGGCATTGAATCCATCTTCCTAGCACAACATATAATAAACAAACATGAATATGATAATCAAGAAATTTTCCTCTTTTTCCACGACATTAATAAGACACATCATTCAACTTTAGAAGTAACCAAGGAAGCAATGAGTAGGGAAGATAGATTACAACCAACAACAACTTCACAAGAGTATCAAAACATTAGACAACTAAACCTCTTTAAGCATGCAAGAACATAGCTTCACTTATTAGTAAAAATACATGTTCCACATCAAAAGTGTTAGACATAAATCAAGGAATGACATGCAAAAAGTATGGAGAATGATTTACCTCTATCATTTGCACGATAACCCAAGTTTCTTTAAGGACCGAAGATAGCTTATGTATCCCAAGAGTCACTTCTAACAAGTTAGCATAGTATATGAAAGCAAGAATGAACATGATTGTCAAGAGAAGCCCAAATTACCATGACATTCACAATATCCAATATCCAAAGTCACAAGAAACAAAGGAAATAATGAATGGCACCAAATAGCTTACAACTATTAACCACTTCAAAAAAGTATGTTGCACAAGCTAGCAATGTCACTCCATTCAACATATGAAGATAGCTTACAATTTCAAAAGGACCCTTTACAAGGTGCAAATCCCTCTCTTATAGAAAATACTAAATGACCTTTGGCCTTCTACTTGCTCAACTTTTGATTTTCTAGCTTGATTGTCTTTGGCCTTGTAATTATTTTTGGCTAACTAACTCTACAACTTTTTCCTCACTCAAAAAAAATGGATGGACATGTTTTACAATAATAATAATAAAATAATATTTCTTCACCCAAGTCTTCGCTCTCCCCAATTTTCCCTTTTTTACTTTCCAAACCAAGGTTGTTGGGAGCGGAAGCAAGAGCAGGAGTGGAAATTTTCAAAAATATCTAGGAGCAGGAGAGTTTCCGGAGCATTTTTTATATAATACATAAAAATATATATTTCGATGCATATATAACAAAAATAAAAAAATAAAAATAAAATAAATAAATAAACATGCAGAAAAAACATTAAAACATAGATATAAGATCATTTAACTAATGGATTAGTGATGATAATTAAAGAAACAACCATTTAGTACACATATAACATCAATCATAAACATGTGTCATTAATAGATTATAACATACTAACAAAAAACATCAACCACAAAATGAAATAGACTCTAGAGCATCATATTCATTACCAAAGAGTTGTAAGATTCATAACTTCAGTGTTTACAGAATAATCCATAATAAAGAGTCAATACAAAGTACTAAGTTCTAGAGACTACTTCTAAATAGGAAACAGAAAAAGAGATCTAGTATATACTATATAGTAGCAAGTACTAAGTACTATGCTCTAAGTTTTCCTCTTGCCATGAGAAACTTCTNNTCTTTGAAGAAGAGGAGTAGGAGTAGGTGGAAGTGTTCATGGAACACGACTAGAAATTGAATGGCCCCCACATGACAATGGAAGTTGTGAAGATAAAGGAAAAATTGATGCATTTGGAATGCTGCTAGTGGATGGGGGTGGCATGTCTCCTCCAGGAATATGATCACCATCATATTCACCAAAAAATTTTGCTTCCAAGCATGGTTATGAGACTTTTTAAGGCAGGGAGCATATGTTTTCCTAGCGAGCGCGCTTTAGGAGTGGTAGCAAGAGGGGTCACTCCCCCGCAGCTTAGTGCCAAACACCATTAGGATATTGAGAATATAGTCTTTCTCCTTCATGCCTTGGATGAAAATAATTTAACTCTTCATACTTCCTGATTTGTCTTTGAGTGGGCTTGGAGTTCCTTCTTCTTGATTTGTCTTTGAGTGGGCTTGGAGTTCCTTCTTCTTGATTTATCTTTTTATGCTTGAAAAATTGCAATCATGAGCTTGTATGTGGAGAGCTCATCTTTTGTATTTGAATGGAAATAGATTGTCTCTTCAATCTCCCCAATTTATCCTTTTGTGAGCCTTCTTATCTTGTTCAACCTTGTCTTCACTTGTCTTGTTCAATGCATTCTTTTGAAGTTGCATGTTGCCTTATTCTCTTTGAGTTCAATAGCTTCAAAGCCATGGTGAAAATATGCATTTTATGTCCTTTAAGCATGCTTGTTTATCCTTGCCATGTTAACCCTTAAGTGTTCTTCTTTTACTTGTTTAAAATCTACAAAATAGCTTGAAACAACCTCCATGAATTCATTGATGGATGCTTGTAAAATAATACAAAATTATAAGTGATTGGTCTCTTGCAAATATACACATAAAGAGGATGATGAGAATGCCCTTTCTTGAGGTTTTCAAGTGAAAATCATGTGAGATTGATGAAAGATAATAACACTAATAAACTTGGAATCAATTCATGGAGATCCTTAAACATATTCTAATAAAGAATCCTTTAAGCTCTCCTTTCGACCAATTTATTCAATAAAACTACAAACCCACTCAAACTAATATGCATTCTTCATGGAAACAAGTATGGTTTCTTCTTAAATAATAAAAATGCAAGTTCATGAGCTATTAAAAGCTTGTATGATTTATTCAACGTACACAACAAACTTGGTTCAATTTCAATGAGCTTGCTTGAAGGAAACTTGTATATAATGAGAAGAGATGTGACGGTTGCGCTCATTCACAAGAAGATGATTACAATGAGGCTCTCCAATCCTTTTTTACAACAAAAAGGAATTCCAAAACCCTAGACATCCAAAAACCTAACCCTGGAAGATGAAGCGTGAAAAGTCATGTGGGCCCTATTGGGGTAATCTAGTACATGAACTTCCTGATGTCGTAACTTTTGCATACGATCTTCGTTTTAAGCGCACAATAGCCCATTGGAAAGGTCTATCTGAGGACTGCACATGTTTCCTTCAGAAACTAAATCCATATACAATATCATTGTGGCAATCCCTATAAAACAAATTAGGGCCTCAAAATGTCCCCTGAAGTCGGGGACCTGAAAACTAGGAAAAAACTGCCAAACTGGAAAAATGCCAAAATGAACCAGTTGGAATAGGTTGGAGGCCACCGACATCCATTTGGATCAAGAAGATCCTATACCCTAGTTAGATTACCTTCTCAAATCTTGGACCTTAGGAAGACTTAAGGTGCTACTCTTCCTAGATCCATTCTTTACTAAGATTGATATAATCATTGTTGTTACTGACTCCAAGTGAAATATGTCACCTCTTTACTCCATTACCCCCATAAAGGAACTAGTATTTACCTCTTTCCTCTTTGAGAATTCAACCAACCTTTAAACCTTGAACTTATACCTTCACTAACTACCACTAACACTAACTTATCCTAGTGAACTAACCCTATTTTTCTACTGTTATAATTATTGTTGCAACCATCTATTCGCAGCATTTTTTTCAAACTTAAACCCTATTTTCTAGCTAAAACACTACAGATTTTACATATGACATAATACTATCATTTTAAGAGTTGAATGTTACGTTTTATTTCCTTTTAAGTGCATTTTCTGAACAATATCGTCCAGTTGTTGTACACGTGTTGTCGATGTTATAATTTTATTCCTTGTTGCATATACATATCAGCTAGCACTTATTTTCATAAGTTTATTTTGTTATTGAAGCACCAATATCATTTTTTGTTTACAACTACCACATTTATTCAGTTTTTGTCTTTTTAAGGACAAGTACACTTTACTTCTTCATTTTCTTCATTTCTTAAGACATAACTTGGTGATACCACTTGACTTGAGTGACCAATGAGAGGGGGGTAAATTATTTCTTTGCTTTAGTCCACCATCCCTTTAGGTCACTAGGGATGCCTCCCTTGGGGTAGCTTCTATCCTACTACTAAAATAAAGGGATCTCCTATTAAGGTGATGATGATAGGTTATCCCATTATTACACCAATCTCCCTCAGTTGTGTTGGGATTTGGGCAACTACATATTGTGCGATAACATTTTTTGTGCCATTGTCAAAGAACATCGAGTCAATATTCCTCAACGAGAAACTTTCGGTAAGCCTTTTCCTCAAAGCCTTTACTTTACAAATCTTACCTGGCGACTCCACTAAGGGTGAACCCCTCACTCCCTTTGGTGATCTTGAAAAGATTATCTAGAAACTCCACAAAGTTTGGGGAGGTATGCTAATCCTCCCAAGTCTTATAGAAGAAGGAATCTTTGAGATTATCCTATAGTAAAATCATTGTTTGGAGGGAGCTTTCCTTTTAAAAAAATGGCCAGAACTCATCAGACCCAGAATCAAACCTAGACTAATAACCAAAATCAAAAGCAATGGGCATCCAAACTCTTTAATCCATTATACATGACAGACATTCCAGGTTGTCCTCGGAAAATTCCTCCTAGGTATGAAAAATGGTTACCTAAGTTCACTGGTAATTATGTAGTTAGAGTTGAAGACCACATGAGTAATTTCTAGACCTTTTTCCATCTTCACCCTATCAGTGATGACGCTGAAGATTTGGAAATGAAGTTATTCTCTACCACTCTTTATGATGGCACCAGAAGATGGTATAATGGTCTCCTTAATGCTAGTATCACATGTATGGATCAATTAGAAGAAGTCTTCCTTAAAATATGGATTGTTAAAGAGGATCCCTACATGTTACTAACTAGACTTAATGATATCATGAAGGTTGAGAATGAGACTGTCAGGGAATTCCATGACAAATTTGAAATAATTTTGCAACAAATTCCTAAAAGCCACCATCCTTCAAACAACTTTCTTCTTTTTCTTTATACCAAGGATTTTTCAGGACAAATGGGTTTTCTTATTAGGGACAAGGCCCCTAAAAAAATTGAAGAGGATCATGAGATGGCTCTCAATATTGAGAACAACATGTCATCATCCAAGGTAGATCATTTTTCCTCCCCAAGAGTTAAGATTGATGCCAAACCCAAAGTAGTACACAATGTTGAGCCTACCTTGGACATTGGTGTTATCTTGGCAAAGATTTAACTAATTGTAGATGGCATAGTAAATAATCAAGAGTTAATGATGAATAGACTTGTAAACTTAGAGAGATCCAAATAACGACGCCAAAATGTTATATCACAAGTTGTAGGTTGGGAAAATCTCGACCGAACCAAAAAATCAAGTGCTACAACATAGGAATCCTACACTCAATTTCACCTCGATGTAGGTCCCACACTTCAAGGGTGGCTAGGTCACTCTAGGGAGTCGATCTCGGTGACCCTAGGGGGAATGAGATGTAGATTCATGGATATGGAAGTGGAGCCCCTAGAGATCAAATATAAATGGAGTGATATGTGGAAAGGGATGCCTTTTAATTCAAGTGATTGTTGCCCCAAAGGTATAATACTTCTCTGGATGATGGTACATGCCCGAGACACAAGAAAATTCAACTTTCAATGATATATGTTAGTATGGATCAGCAAGTTAATATTGGTGTCCCTAATTTTTAGAAGCAGATAACAGTTTATATCAACAAATAAACATTATAAATCTGCATGTAAAACATAAGATCATTCATCAATATTATCAATGAATATGGAAATCAATTATGACTGAAAAATGGGACTTTGAAGCTGAATAAAACAAGTTGTTATAACATGTATATTTCTCCAGAAAATTTCAGCCTTATGGATGTATCATTCAATGGAATGCAGAAGAAAAATCAACCATGGAAAAGTGCCAAGAACTATCCCAAAAGATGCGACCTAGTTAGTAGAGTAAATGAGCAGAATTTAAGAGTTAGTATAGGGTTAGTTTAGGAGTTAGGATTAGTTATCTATCTAGGTTATATCAGTCCTAATGTCTGTAGGTTAGGGTTTGTAACAAAAATTTAAGTAGTGGGAGAGAGGGAACTCCCTAGTATGGGAAGACTCCTCTCAATGTGGCAAACCAACTCCAAGCAAGAGATCTTTC
>CBVK0100100000.1:0-16340 GCA_900067695.1 Picea abies
ATGAAAAAATTTCATAATAAAGAAAAAGTTGAGCTTGCTTTCTTTTTACCCAAGTATCTTGGAAGTAGGCATGACATGTTTCTTTTAGATCCTCCATGTGAAGAAGTTAATGAACACTTAGATATTTGTCAGGAGGATGGGGTATTTCAGCCTTGGCTGATGGTTATTCCATTTCCTCGTAATCCTGACAAGTTGTTCAAACCTACTTACACTCGCCCATGCCATTATGACGCTTATCATGACAAGATTGAGCAATGGTTGGAGGATTCATACATCAAGAATACTAAAGGGAATGGTAAGATCATGCTTACTTTGTTTTTAGATGTTGATTATAAAGGTAAGCATGATATGTTTCTTTCATTTGTTGATAATACCATTCTTTTTAATAATGTTTGATTTTGTTTCCGTTGCAGGATTGGAGTTACTCCGATGGCTACATTGGAAGCATGACTTCACATAGTATCCTGATGTGTTTAGTAGTTAGGGTAGGTTTAGGAATAGGTTTTCTTTCAGTTTGATTTCTCACTATTTCTCTTTGTAATAATGCAGTCATGAATGCAAGTGGGTACACCACGAGAACCATAATACAGCTGTTGTCAGGGAAGTCCCCTTGATCCTTTTCTCTTTACTCTTAGTGGAACATTTATTTTCAAAAAATGTATTATCGTCATGAAAATCCTAAATGGAAGGTAAAGAGATAAATAAACCTAAATCAACCCTGACCCAAGGTACCACGAGTAAGACTACTTTCCCATCAAATAGGATTTTCCTACTTTTCAGTCTCCCAAGAGATTTGTTGCATGAGGTTTTCAGATGCACCTTTTGTACATATTTTGTTTTTTGTTTTTCTTGTTTGGATTTATTTTCTTTCCAATTTTTTCTTCGCTGGTGTGTTTTGATTTCTCCCTTATGCTTACTATTTTTTTCTATTTAAATACACATACCATCATGTTGAGCTATTTGGACAAAGAAAATAGAAAATTCCTTCTGTTAGCAACATTACTTGTCTTCGGCACCAGGACATCCAGGTCTGCAGGTTGCACGAGGAGCACCCAAGTGCGATGCACAGAAAAAAGTCCTTTTCAGACTTAAAATCAAGCGAGCGAGCAGGATTATAGTGTCAACGGTCCAGATCCATCCTTATAATCATATCAGCGGTGGGCGGGAAATCGTGATTAGCAAAGTTGCGCCAAGGTTAGCGCAATGGATAGTGCCCATAACACATTCAAAAATGGATGACAGTCGTTCATCCCAAAGGGCATGTGCCACTAGATTTGGTCACGTCAGCTTTTCAGAGATCACGAGTGCAAAGGGTGAAGCTTTTATGTCTTTGAACATAGCGAAACCCTGAATCCCGACAGCGTTGAAAGCACCGAAGCTGGGGCCCACAACATCATGACACATTTTCAGCCGTCCATCTAAAGGAGACATCTAGCAGCAAATTGAGCCATCTCGGCGTTTCATCCATCGTGACTCCAAGGCGCAAAGTGAAGCTCCATTATATTCCGATGCACGAGGTGAAAGGAGAGTCCCGGACCCTGGCCCACTATATCACTGGGAGAGTTAAGAACTGTCAGATCTAGAGGGACACGTGGCACTAGATTAAGCCATCTCAGCGTATCTCTCATCGCGATTTTGATCAGCAAGGATCATTCCCTTCGTATTCACGAATGCTGATAGCGCCCATAGTCTGGCCCATGGTGTTGGTGCCTGGTCGTAAAGAAGCAGGCCTGGAAGAGGAGCGCTAAGGTTTTTCATTTGGCCACTCGGGCCCCAAAGCACCGAAGGCAATCTTAGTCGTTCATCCCGGAGGAACGTGTGGCAACCGTTAGACCATCCTAGCATTTCTCCCATCGAAATTTTGAAGGTGGGAAAACCATCTCCCTCCTATCTGCGAACCCTAAAATGCCAAAATCACCTTTTGGAGTAAGTGCAGGGCCACACCCCGCAATCACTTGAGAAAGGAAGATAGTTATGTGATCTAAAAATGAAGAAGACTTGAAAAACTTGAAATTATTGCAATGTAAATGTTATGTGTTTAAAGCAAATGGATCAGTTTGCAACACATAAATTAAGGGATTACTTATGAAAAATACACATATACATGAGCATAATCAATGAACATAAGCACATAAACACATCAATTGATAAAGGAGTTCACCCCTCTCTTGGGCTACATCTCCTGGTCCAGCTTCCAATGGATCATTATTATTAATTGCTCAAAAGTGCTCAAAAACATGTCTTACAATACTCAAAATGACAAACCGACTACTCCAATGGCTTCAGAGCATCCAAAAACCCCTGTCTGGGCTCTTTCGGCACCTCAATCGGTCGAAAAACGAAGAAGTTAGGCCTCCTGGAAGTCTCCCTCTTCAAGCTTGTTGTCTCTGCATCTACAAATTGCACCCTTCTCAATTGAACCCTGCACACACGCAATAAATAACATGAAAACCTAGCACCGGGTGAAATCGCGCCAATGGTGAAAACCGTAGGACGGTTAAGGGCGCGCCAGCCCCTAACCGCCTAGCACCTGGGCGCATAGGGGTTCATACGACCGCACGTATAGGCAAAAGGGGCCAAACGGTTACAACTGTGCCAACCACATTAAGTCCCCGCTCCGGTCGTGGGCATATGACATGCAACATAGAACCACGGGCTATGTAATATAAACTCTACGCCAATCCAACTGTCGGGCTATACCATATATGGTATGGTCACATATGAAATCAAATGACCGCGGGCTGGGGCTAAGCCCCGGCCCGAACCCTTGCCAACGGTTACAATATTCGAATTGAAATATAATTAAACTCACATATATTACAAGGCATAATGTGTAACCCATCGGTTGGTCGGATTTTGTGAAAGCTATGCAGTGGGGGAGGTCCGGGGGTTGAATGCCACGGACTCCAATAATTTTACATAACGACCCATGAACCAATAAAGGGGTGCCATGTGGTAGCCCATGATTGGGCCACGTGGTACCTTACCACTAGCCAACGAAATGCCACATGTCAACATCTAATTCGACCATGTCTGTCAATCATCATACACCATGTCACTTCTGTACGGTCGTACGACCCTGCCACGTCAGCCTGTACGGACTGTACAGTTAGCATCATTTTTTTTTGCTTGTTTGACTTTATGAACATATTGCAATATCTCTCGCTCCCAACATATGTTTGAGATGAAACAAGTTGCGTTAGGTTCACAACGATGAGGCCTATGCTGTCGTCCAATTTGAAGCGATTCCGAGCACTTTGAATTTTTGAGCAAACTTTGATCCCCTAATCACACCTCCCCACTGGGAATCTTTTGGACCTCCAAAAGACTATTTTTAGTCTATGTGAAGATGAGGGTAAAGTTCCCTCACCCTTCCAACCTCAATCCACTTGGACTTGCTTGGATTTGTCCCTTTAAGACCAACTCGAAGATACTCCACATTTTCTCTTTTTGAAGTTCGCATTCTCCTGTCAAGGATGGTGTCTTCCTGCAGTTCTGTTAGATACTCTGGAGAAAAATCATCTATGGAAGGAATCTGAACATGCTCTCCTTGATCATCAATCAATGGAGGCTCATACAACTTCAAATTCTCAACATTAACCACTGCATACATCTGCATATAAGGAGGTAAATCTAAACGAAAAGCATTGTTACCAATCTTGTCGATAATCTTGAAAGGACCATATCGAATCGGTTTCAACTTTTTACCTTCTCCTTTAACCCTCTCCTTGCTGATGTAAAGCCAAACTTCATCTCCAACTTGGAAACTGTGATCAACACGATGCTTGTCATGTCTTGTCTTGTACTTGGCCTGACTCTTTTCCAACTGCTCTTGCACCACCTGATGTATCGACTGAATTTGTTCAATGAACTTCTCTACCCTATCAATGTCATATTGACCATCGCCAACAATATCTTTCCCAAAGATAAAATCTAAAGGAGACTTGGGAAAATATCCAAAACATGCTTCAAATGGCGACGTTTGCGTCAAAGAGTGCTTAGCTCGATTGTACGCATGCTAAATGTAGTGTAAATGTTCATCCCAAAGTTTAGGATGCTTGCTGCAATAAGCACGAAGAAGATGCACCACTGTACGATTTACCACCTCTACTGACCATCTGTTTGCAGATGAAAAGTTGTGCTCTTTTTAATTTTAGTGTCCATGAGTGTCCATAAACTCGACCAAAAACTTCCAACAAATCGAGAATCCCGATCAGAAATAATGGACTTAGGCAATCCAAAATGCACCCAAACATTTTGAAAGAAAAACTGTGTCGTTTGTTCTGCTGTTACCTGCTTAGTACAAGACATCAAAATACACATCTTGCTAAATCGATCAACCACAACATAAAGATAATCATGACCTCATCTCGACATAGGTAAACCACCAACAAAATCCATGGAAATACTTTCCCAAGGTCGAGAAGGAACTGGAAGTGAAGTGTACAAACCCAACTTTTGATTGCTAGGTTTACTTGTAGCACACAATGAACATCCTCGAACATATCGTGAAACACTTTCATTCATGTTAGGCCAGTAGCAATATCTTTGCAAATTAGCCACTGTCTTGCCTACACCAAAATGACCAGCAATAAGAGAAGAATGCGCTTCTCTAATGATGTTGATTCTTTCCCCCTGTGGAATACACAACTTGCCAAGATGATACAAGAGATTATTATGCACATGATAATCCAATTCTTCAACATGGTTAGAGTGGCACAAAGTTTCATACACTTCCTTAAAGTCAGTATCTAAAGCATATTGCTCCACATAAATTTCATGCATTATAGGACTCTGCTTAAGAATAACTAAAGCACTAATAATAGGCCTTGAAAGCATATCAGCGACTTTGTTAAAAATTCCCTTCTTATACCTGATAACCAAATGAAACTGTTGAAGAAAACCCATCCATCTGAGTTTCCTAGCTTGTTGTAGCTTTGTCTGTGATTGTAAGTATTGCAAAGGTTGATGATCGGTGTGAATAATGGTTTCTTTTCCCAACAAATAATGCTTCCATTTTTTAACACTTTGAACCAATGCATATAATTCCTTATCATAAGTAGGATAATTAATCATGGCACCATTAAACGTCTCAGAATGAAAACAAATTGGCTTACCATACTGTAGCAAAAATGCTCCCATTGCATATTTACTTGCATCTGTCTGGATTTCAAAAGGTTGTCTTAAATTTGGAAGTGCAAGAACTGGCGTAGAACTGATCTTTTCTTTCAAAGTATCAAAAGCCCGTTGTTGCTTTCCTCCCCATTGGAAAACTTGCTTGACACTTGTCACAACATGTAATGGAGCTACAATGGATGAAAAGTTAGCAATAAACTTCCTCCAATATTGGGCAGCTCCCAAAAAACTTCTTACCTCTGTCACATTGCTGGGTCTGGACCATTCCAAAATGACTTTAACCTTAGAGGGATCAAATTTTAATTCACCTCCACCAACAATATGGCCTAAGTAAATAAGTGAAGTTTTGCCAAATTCACATTTGGACAACTTCAAAAACAACTGTTCTTTCCTCAAAACATCAAAAACTTATTTCACATGTGTAATATGCTCTTCACGAGATTTTCTAAAGATCAAAATATCATCTAAGTAGACAATAACACAATCATCCAGAAAAGGCCTTAAGACATCGTTCATAACTCTCATGAAAGTAGCAGGTGCATTGCAAAGTCCAAAAGGCATTACCATCCATTCAAACAAACCTTGCTTAGTCTTAGAAGATGTCTTCCATGTGTCTCCCTCAACAATCCTACTCTGATGATAACCACTCCTTAAATCTAACTTAGTTAAATATTTGGCATCTTTTAATTGATCAAGAAAATCATCAATTCTAGGAAGAGGATAACGATTCTTAACTGTAATTTTGTTCAAAGCCCTGAAATCAACACACATACGCCACATACCATCTTTCTTTGGAACTAACACAATTGGAGATCCACATGGCGAAGAACTTGGTACAATAACCCCTTTGTCTAACAACTCCTGAATTTGTTTTTTAATCTCAGCATTTTCCATAACTGACATTCTATACATACCAATGTTTGAAAGTGGACAATCTTGTTGTAACTGAATTTCATGTTGGATTCCTCTTTTCGGAGGTAACCCCTTAGGTTCTTTAAACATGTCATCATACTGATTAACAACTTCAAATAGATCGGATTTTACCTTTGCATCACAACCTTGAAATGCTTCATTCTCAACATCATTTTTAGGTTTGATCATTAAGAGAACAAAATTCTTACTAGCATTAACTAACCTCTTCATTTGCCCTGCATTTATAATTGATAAATTCATCTTCTTAGTGTGATCTCTAACAATGTACTCAACCCCATCTTTAAACAAATGATACTTATTCTCCTGATGATAGAAAATAGCTTTCCTGTCATACAAATATGGGCTTCCCAACACAATACCACAAATATCCAATGGAATAACATCAAGCTCTACCTCATCAATGAAATTTGCAGTGATAGCAAACCTAAGTTTACACCTTCTTGTTACTTGTAACTTAGCATTATCACATATCCAACCAAGAGGGTATGGCTTAGGATGTGGACTTGTTTCCAACTTAAGTTTCTTAACAGTCTCTTCAGAAATAAGGTTTGCTTGAGATCCAGAATAAAATAAAGTGTCTATCTTAGTATCCTTTGAAACAACCCTTATATGAAAAAGTTCAATTCTCGTTTTCTCTTGTTGAGTTACATTGACATTAGTATTACTTGAAGAGCTAGTACTTGCAACAGAACCATTACCTTGGTAACCCATGGCTGTGATCTTTGTTTCATCACTCGAATCCGAACCTAAATCCTGTTGAACAGTCGCAACAGTCTTTGACTTCCCTTTGTTGTTGTTGCCAAACTTTTTGGGTCTTCCCTCAGGATGAAGCTTCCAACAATGGTCTTCATCATGGACATCTTTTGAACAATGTTTACATGTGCACTTTTCTCCCTCTTTCTTCACAACAACATTCTTCCTACCACTGCCCCTGAACTTCTTCTTTCCCTTGTCTCCATGGTTGAATGTCTTCTTGTTACCCTCATGAGTATCGTTCCTTCCTCTTGCTTCCAAATGAGTAGTCTGTACACAAACTTCATCTAGATTCGAAAGATTAAACATGAGTATAGTATGTCTCAAATAACTATGTAAAGCTCCAATATATTTGAGCAAAGTTTCCTGAGAAGACAAATCTACTCCCAAAACCAAATCTCTTCTCCTAAATTCCTGAGTAAAGATTTGTACATTCTGTCCTTTAGCTTGTCTAAAATTCGACCATTCCATAGTTGCCTTTTGTTTATATGCCAATGGATAAAATTGTTTTTTAATTGTGATAATGAAATCATTCCAAGAAAGCAAAATTTTACCATGCTTTTTCATATCCTCCTGAGTCTTGGATTCCCACCAAATAAGTGTTGCACTATCCAATCTTAACGAAGCAAGCTGAATTTTGGTTTCATCATCTTGAATTTTTTGTATTCTACAATATACTTCAATTTGACGTATCCAATTATCTAACTTCTCAGCATTAACTTCTCCATTGTATATTGGCAATTCAAATTTTATATCAAGCTTTAATGAAGGAATTTGTGAAGTAGTTTTACCATGCCCCTTTGGAGAATTTGGAAGAGGTCTCGAACTAGTAGTAGAAGAAGAAGAAGATGATGATGATGGAGGAGAGGGTGGTGGAGAAGCACCATTCCCTCCATTTTCGTCTGGAGTTTTGTCACCACTGCTTCCCTTATGGTTTGAAGGGTTGGAGCCTTCACCCTGCGACAATATGTTCCTTTCCATCAAGATCTTCATCATCTCTCTCATCTTCATGACATCTTTTCTGAGATCTTCATCTTCGATAGGAACACGTTCATGACTTTCTGCATGAGCCATACTTGGTGAATGTCTCCCTGAAACTTGCGGTGATGGTATATTCTTTCTCCTTGTTGGATAAGAACTCAGCTCCACAAGTTGACCTTCTCCTCTTGTGAGTTTCAACCTTGTGAGCATCAAAAACAAAACTTGCAAACAATCAAGTCTTCAAAAACTAGTGCTCTAATACCAACTTGATCTAAAAATGAAGAAGACTTGAAAAACTTGAAATTATTGCAATGTAAATGTTATGTGTTTAAAGAAAATGGATCAGTTTGCAACACATAAATTAAGGGATTACTTATGAAAAATACACATAGACAACAACATAATAGATGAACATAAGAACATAAACACAACAATTGATAAAGGAGTTCACCCCTCTCTTGGGCTACATCTCCTGGTCCAGCTTCCAATGGATCATTATTATTAATTGCTCAAAAGTTCTCAAAAACATGTCTTACAATGCTCAAACTAACAAAATGACTGCTCCAATGGCTTCAGAGCATCCAAAAACCCCTTTCTGGGCTCTTTCGGCACCTCAATCGGTCAAAAAACGAAGAAGTTAGGCCTCCTGGAAGTCTCCCTCTTCAAGCTTGTTGTCTCTGCATCTACAAATTGCACCCTTCTCAATTGAACCTAGCACACATGCAATAAATAGTGTGAAAACCCAGCATCGGGTGCAACTACGCCAATGGTGCAAACCATAGGATGGTTAAGGGTGCGCCAGCCCTTAACTGCATAGCACCTGGGCACATAGGGGTTCATACGACCGCGCGTATAGGCAAAAGGGGCCAAATGGTTACAACCGTGCCAACCACATTAAATCCTCGCTCCGGTCGTGGGCATATGGAATGCAACATAGAACCACGGGCTATGTAATATAAACTCCGCACCAATCCAACTATCGGGCTATACCATATATGGTATGGTCAGATATGAAATCAAATGACCATGGGATGGGGCTAAGCCCCAGCTCGACCCCCTGCCAACGGTTACAATATTCGAATTGAAATATAATTAAACTCACATATATTACAAGGCATGATGTGTAACCCATCGGTCGGTTGGAGTTTGTGAAAGCTATGCGGTGGGGGAGGTCTGGGGGTCGAACCCCACGGACTCCAATAATTTTACATAACGATCCATGAACCAATAAAGGGGTGCCACGTGGCACCTTACCACTAGCCAACGAAATTCTATGTGTCACCATCTAATTCGACCATGCCTATCAATCATCATATGCCACATATTTCTGTACGGTCATACGGCCCTGCCACATCACCCTGTACGGAATGTATGGACTGTACAGTCAGCATCATTTTTTTTTTGCCTGTTTGACTTTATGAATAGATTGCAATATCTCTCGCTCCCGACGTCCGTTTGAGGTGAAACAAGTTGCATTGGGTTCGCAACGATGAGGCCTATGCTCCAGTCCGGTTTGAAGCGATTATGAGAACTTTGAATTTTTGAGCAAAATTTGATCCCCTGATCATTATGCAAAGGCGCCAAAGCACCGGGTTTTTCCAAAGAAGGGAATGTCGCACCATCGAAGCCCAGTTCAGCCCAAATTCGATCTTGCGTCTCGTTCGAAGTTAATGAAGGCAAGATCAGGTGGTTGAGACCTCATTTCGATCATTAAATGTGAGGTATGGAGAATCTAGCAAGCGGTCTACTCGAAGGGAGTCCTGTGTACCGATTCTTCCGAGGAGCCATGCTGAAATCTTCGAATAGACAGGAAAGTCTACACACGCTAACTCGACATTTAATGGTTCAGCTACCCTCCTTGCAGGAGCCATGTGTAGTTAAGATGGCGCTTAAAGAAAGATATAAGTACGAGTTTGACTAAAGGGACACCAAGCTTTGGGTGACCGGACACGCCTCTGTGAGGTGAATTTTCCTGAGTATATAGACTCAGTCTTGGTATTTTTATAAGCATCGAAGGTTGAGAAAGACTCCCAGTTGTTAAAACTTTAATGAAGAATTGTGTTCTGGTTATTTCTGGACTCTTGAGACTTCTTGCCTGGTGAATGTCAGTTTCTTTCATATATTTGTGTATGTTGTATTAGAGCAGCTTGGAATTGGAGGATCCAGTCGAGTTGTGACTGTTATAGGATGATGTATGTTGGATCACTATAATAGTTGTGTTGTTCTAAACAGTCCCTGTGAACTTCTCAGCACTGAATGACTTGGAATTGGAGGATCCAGTCAAGTCTTCCTTTCAGTTTCTTGAAGCCTTGAAGCAAGCGAATCTTGTATTCAAAGTTTTTCCTCTATGAGCTACCGAAAGGCCTGTTGCCTGAGATAGTTTTTTCATCCTTCTCCCAAGTCTTCCGCCTACCCATCTTTAAATCAAATCCCTGAATGAAGTTGGGTCAAGACCTCCTTTGTTCCTTGTTATCAAATACAGTTCCTATTTTGAAGCGATACCTATTCAAGTCTCTACCCATTCGATCGCCCATTTATTAAACCGTGACATAAAAACTGATGGGTGTTGGGCTCTACTCTTTCAAGCAATACAGGAGTGAATTCCAGTGCTAACATTTCTGGCACCATTGCCGGGGATGAAGTTGAATATTTTCCCTGGGTAGAACGACATTGAGCCTCTGAATCCAAAGGTGCATCGAATTATCGGAGCCTTTCAAGATTGCTAATATGCACCTGGCGACTTCATTGTGACGAATCCACTGTGGTAGGCCTGCCTTGTTAATTGTGGCTTTCAGAGGAAGGCATACATGGTTTCATCCATAGCTGCCTCTAGCTACGCCTGAAACAAATCCATAGGTAGTGCTCAGAAAGGGAAAGGCATCTGAAGAAGAAGCATCCATCACCAAACTAGGCAATTCACCATATCCTTATATGGGAGCTCCTTTTTCTCCTCCTCAGTTTCCCGACAAGCCTGTTTCTGTAGTTTCCCGTTTCCTAAATTTTGGGAGTGTTCCTGTCGAGTTTTCCTCTCCTGGTCTAGGACCACAAGGACAAGACTTTGTCACTCCCCTCTCCCCTGAAGCTGCACCCTGGCGTAGACCCAGGATCACAGAGGATTTCCCTACGCCTAGTTCAACCACTCCTATGCAAAGAGGAGAACCCAATGAATTGATCTCGTTAGCCTTCTCCTTAAATACCCTCTTGTTTCCCACTCCACTTCGAGACTCATTCTCAGTAACCCCTTTGCGAACTCCTTTTCCTCCAATTTCTCCTCCACCTAATATTCCTACGGCTGGTGCTAATCCCCCTCTGAATAGAATGGATGCCATAGTTGCTGCTAGGTATGCTCCCCTGATCTTACCTCATCCCATGAATCCTTTCCCTGCTGGAGATTACTTGAAATATATGCCCAAGTTCACCGGGGAAGGGGACATAACTGTGGAAGAACACCTGGTTGCTTTCTACAGTTATGCAGACAACCTAAACATTAGAGATGAAGATGTATGGATGAGGTTTTTTTTCCAGAGCCTGGATGGTGAGGTAAGGAAATGGTTTAGAGGATTAGCCCCCAGATCTATTGTTGGAATTGAAGCCCTGGATAATGCTTTCCTGAGGCAGTGGGGAGATAAGAAGGATTTCATGTATTATATGACTGAGTTTGGGTCTTTGAATAAGATGGAAGGAGAGTCTGTCTCTAACTTCTCCAAAATATTCAATAAGATGTACAATAAGATTCCTGATGAAATAAAGCCATCAGAAGCCTCAACGAAGATGTCCTATGCTAGTGTGTTTGGCCCTGATTTCTATCTTTTATTGAGAGAAAGAAGAGCCGCCTCCTTAGCTCAAATGAAATATGCATCCATAGAAGTGGAATCCAATGTATTATCAGCCGATAGATTAAGGAACAAGGTTGATGTAGGTAGGAGAAAGGGAAAATCTGAAGCCTCAACTTCTGGCCCATCAGTGCCCCACCTCCAAGTAGATGAAATGACCAAGATGGTGAAGTCTCTGTCTGCAGAGATGGAAAGAATGAAGGTAGAGAGGAGGCAAGCATACAAGGGCCCTCAGAGTGATGAAAACAAAGGAGGTTTTTGGAGGCCAAACAATATTGCTCCCCCGATGATGCAAAGAGACAGAGATGACCATAAAATTTAGGCCCCTTTTCAAAACAATTTTGTGGTTGAGGAAGAAGAAAGGGAAATAAATGAGCTGGATCCTGAAATCCATTGCTTCAGAGACACTCCTCCTTTTCCTCATCTCACCCAATTAGCATATGAGGATTCCCTCATGGACAGTCAGCTAAATAAACTGAGCAAAGGTGACAGGGCTAGTGGCAACCAAAGAAAGTATGATTTGAGGTCTAAGAAGAGCACAGTAGCACCTGATATTCCTGAGTGGGGAGCAGAGAAGCCTGATAATGAAATGGCAGACAATCACAGAGGTAAGAAACACCAACCCCTCTCTCACATAGTCTAGAGTCATGCTCCTGAAATAAGAGAAATTCTGAAGCTTTCATCCTCCTTTAATTTTTAGCATGAGATTCAAAAGATCAGGATCCCGGTGCCTCTAACCGAATTAATTAAACATGAAGGGTTCAAGAAATGCTTCTCTGAACTTCTACAGGCTAAGACCCCATGCCTTCCCATAGACTACATCAATTTACAAGATGAAAATCTTGTAGTTATCCTAGGTCCTATGGTAGAAGATAGGAATGACTCATCCCCTCCCTTCTACACTTCCTTGAACATACATGATAAGGTACTGCAAAATTGCTTGATGCATTCGGGGGATTCTCACAACCTCATGCCCAAAACTGTTATGGAGGAATTAGGGTTAGAAGTCACCCGAGCCTACCATGACCTCTATTCCTTTGACTCCAGGAAAGTTCAGTGTCTAGGAGTTATCAAAGACCTGGTCATGACCTTGTTTCAGTTGCCCATGAAAAGTGTGGTCATGGATATTGTAGTGGCCAATGTCCCCCCAAATTTCGGTATGTTGTTATCAAGATCTTGGATAAAAAGACTGGGGGAAACCTTACATATGGACCTCACATATGCTACTATCCCAATGTTTGGAGGAGAGCATAGAAGACTATGCAGGGAAGCCCAACTGGCCTATATGATCAGCGATGAGGCCAACCCTACCAACCATCCCATTTTTTCCTTAGACACTAATTTAGGATCCAGTGTGCTACAACTCACCAATGCTCCTGAACCTCCTCTTCAACTCAAAAAGAAACCCACCATTTCCCCTGAATTCCCCCCCCCTATCACCCCCATCTGGAAAATGTTCTTTGATGGAGCCTCTTCCAAGGAAGGCGTTGGAGCTGGGGTTGTTTTCTCATCACCTGCTCAAGAAACCATATCTCTGTCATACAAATTAGAATTTGAAGCTACAAACAATGTGGCAGAGTATGAATCTCTCGTCCTGGGATTAAGAGCCGCAAAGGAAATGGGAATTCAGGAAGTAGCAGTTTTTAGAGATGCAGAGTTGGTGGTTCAGCAGATCAGGAACGCTTATCAGGCTAAGCATCCTTGACTCAGAAGTTACAGGAATGAGGTTTGGGACCTTATTGATAGTTTCTTCTCAGTGTTTAATATTTCTTTCATCCCTAGAGAGGAGAACACCTTAGCAGATTCCTTGGCTACATCGGCTAGCAATTTCAAAGTACCCTTGCCGCCCAAATTCAAATATGATGTAGAGGTAAAATACAGGCCCTCCATACCTGACAACATCAAACATTGGAAGGTATTCGAGGATGATCTCAAGGTCAAGAGGTTCTTGGAGACTGTCGAGGAATTTTCAGAAATGCACATCGACCAAGACATCGTCTCAGAGGAAGAGCTCATTAGGGGTAATTTTCTGAATAAGATTGCAGAGCGTGACATTGTACAACTGCCCAACACCCATATTCCCAAAGGACTGGTTCCTTTGGAAAGGATTTTTGATAGAAATGATGTGTCGTTAAAGGGAGAAGTCTCGAAGGAGGACGTTGATACTATTCAGTGCAACATTGGGACCGAGAGTGAGCCCAAGTATGTTAAATTGTCAAGAAGTCTGACAAAGGAGCAGAGGTCTGAATACATTGGACTTTTGAGGGAATTTGTGGATGTTTTCGCCTGGACATACAAAGATATCAAAACATATGACATTTATGTCATCAAGCATAAAATCCCATTAAAGGAAGATGCAAAGTTGTTTAGGTAGAATTTGAGATAGATCAATCCTATGCTGCTGCCTATCATGGAGAGGGAAGTGAAGAAGCTGCTTGAAGCTCAGATCATTGTACCGCTGAGATATTCAGAGTGGGTGGCCAACTTGGTGCCAGTAAGGAAAAAAAGTGGAGAGATCCGACTCTGTGTAGACTTTAGAAACCTGAACAGGAGCTCACGAAAAGATAACTACCCCTTACCAAAGATGGAACATATACTGCGGAGGGTAACAGGAGCTTCCAAGATATCCATGGTTGATGGTTTCTCTGGCTACAATCAAGTCTTTGTTCTGCCTGAGGACAGAGAAAACACGACATTTACCACTCCATGGGGCACATTCATGTACGCCAAGATGTCGTTTGGGTTAATGAATGCAGGAGCAATGTTTCAACGTGCCATGGACATAGCTTTTGTTGGGGAAAAGGATAAATTTGTGGTCATTTATCTGGATGACATCACAATGTTTTCAAAATCTGATAAAGAACACCGTCGCCATCTCAGGAAGGTTTTCTTGAAATGCAAAAATTTTGGCATCTCATTAAACCCCAAGTAATCTTTATTCACCATGAAGGAGGGGAAATTACTAGGCCACATAGTATCAGTGGAAGGAGTCAGAATTGACCCCAACAGAGTTGAGGCGATACAAGCCTTATGGATCCCAAGGTCCAAGAAGGAGGTCCAATCTTTCCTCGGTAAAATTAATTTTCTGAGGAGGTTTGTGTCTAGCTTTACTGAGGAGGTAAAGCTTATAATAACCATGTTGAAGAAAGGAAATGAAGTAAGGTGGACCCCTCAATCACAACATTCCTTTGAGAAAATCAAGAAAGCCCTGACTGAAGCTTCTATGCTTATCAGTCCTGACTACTCGAAGGATTTCCTTATTTTCTCCTTTGCCTCCCCTGACACGGTGGTGGTCGTTCTATTATAGACAAATGACATTGGGCTAGAACAACCCATTTCTTATTTCAGCCGAGCATTGAGAGATGTCGAGGTCAGGTATGACACTATGGAGAAGCAGGCCTATGCTTTAGTAAAATATCTCAAAGCTTTTAGAACCTACATCCTACAGTCAAAGATCATCGCCTATGTCCCCTCGGCTGCTGTTAAAGACATTCTTATTTAGCCTGACATAGACGGGAGGAGGAGTAAATGAATAGCCAAAATACTGGAATTTTACCTGGAAATAAGGCCCACCAAATTGATCAAAGGTCAAGGTTTAGCCAAACTATTGGCTGAAGCAAACTGCCAAGCTCTGGGGATAAGTTTCATAAACGAATCCTCAGGAATTCCACAAAGTCGGCTATCTGAAATGGACCCTCGAAGAGATCCCCCATTAGCTCGATGTCCTTGGTATAAGGATGTCATATACTTTCTGCAATAGTTGCGGCCCCTAGATGGCCTGCAAAGGAACAAAGCAAGAGCTATGAAGCTCAAGGTAGTCAGATACTGCTTGATCAATCAAGTGTTTAAATGTATTACTTTCAAGGCAATACTGCAATAGTATAGTAAGTAAATGTTATATCTCTTTCAATCCAATCATCGTGTTATGATATTAAGTTTAATGCCTGGCCTCTGATATTTTCTCTACTCATCATTTAGTGGAATGACCAATGCTACTGGTTAAATGTTATATAGTAACAAGTGTTAATGTCTTACATGTCATTCCCAACCATGATTACATTAAGGGTTAAATTGATGGTACATTGATGACCCAACTATGATTTAGACTTGCTCACTTGATACACTTTTAAATGTTAATTTAGATTGGTGTACATTGACGTAATTGCAATTAGACTTGTTGATTTTTATGTTAATATAGAATTGTAATTTATGGACTAATTGAATTTGACTTACTATTGGATGAGTAACCGATGTTAAACATGATGGTCAGTTGCACTGTTTTAGACGTAATTAATTTCAGGTTGCTAGGATGATTGTCCTTAGTTTAGTAGGCTTGGTCTGCTTGTGTCAGGAGAGATGTAGACATCTTCTTGTTCCTCAGAACAATCGCTAGCCCTGAGACCTTAAATTGTCAAAATCGATGGGAACCTGGGCTTGAGCGTTGCTTATGTGTCTTGGAGGTCNNNNGAGCGTTGCTTATGTGTCTTGGAGGTCCTAACCATTGCAGGGTAGGATGGGTGGGTAGTCATTCTTATTTTTCGTCGTTTGAATGTCGTACATTGTTTCTAGTTGCTTGATGTTATTTTATGCTAGGTCGTTATGTTGTTGTTGTGTGAGTTGCATGCATTGTGTCGTCATTGTGTTGTGATGTTGAGTATAATGTCATTATTGCATTCCTACACAAAAAAAAAAAAAAATTTAACG
>CBVK0100115065.1:0-13401 GCA_900067695.1 Picea abies
CGAGAAATTTAGCTGCCCCCTAAGCGCAATTTTGGGAAAAATTGCCCTGTAAAATGTTGTAATTTCATAGTCAATTTGGACTGTTCATGATAAGGTCACAAATCTGATGGTAAAAGTTATGTTAGGTATTTTTTCCCTAGAAGGCAACCCTCTTTTCTGTATGAAGGAATTGTATTGCGGCTGGGTGAGCGAGTGAATATTGTATTCTGAGAGAGGAGACTGAAACAAAGAAGAGGAAGTTACATCGGGTAGGTTGTAGGTTGTATCCCTTCATTTGCTGGATAATAATAAATGAAGGACCTAGAAATTTATCCAGTGGACATAGCCCACATTGGGTGAACCACGTATATATTTGTCTCTATTGTATTATGTATCTTCTGTGTTTTATTTCTGCATTTGTTTTATTTTATTGCTCCACGATCCTGTTTTTCTAACAACTGGTATCAAAGTGAAAGGTAACTCGAAGAAAAAGAGGGTTCCTCGTTCAAGTGGGAGCAATGGAGGAGGATGGAAAGTTTAAGGTCGAGAAATTTAATGGCCAAAAATATCATTTATGGAAGATGAGGATGGAATCTTATTTATATAAGAAGGATGTTTACCTACCATTGGGCGGAAAAACAAAGCAACCGACAACTATGAAGGATGAAGAATGGGAGATTCTTGACAGAAAGGCACTGGGAACAATACGACTGTGCCTGACATCGTCGATGGATTTCAATATTTCGAAAGAAAAGACAATGAAGGATCTGATGAATGCATTGGCTAAACTATATGAAAAACCCTCGGCTTCCAACAAGGTATTTCTAATGAAGCAATTATTTAATATGAAGATGTCAGAAGATGGGTCTATTTCCAATCATTTAAATGAATTCAGTATGGTTACTAATCAGCTAAGTTCTGCAAAAGTGGACTTTGATGATGAGGTTAGGTCTCTTCTAATATTGTGCTCATTTCTAGAAAAATGGAATGACTTGGTGATGGCTTTAAGTAACTCTGTCTCTGGTTCAAATCAGTGTTATCCTTAGCCAGGAAATGTGATGGAAAAGCATAAGTGAGACATCGGGTAATACATTGACTGTGGAAAATAGGGGAAGACAAAGGGAAAGAGGAAAGAGTTTAGGGAACTATGGGGAGTCTAGGAAGGGCAGATGCAAATTCAGACTAGGAAAGATAGAGTGTTGGAATTGTGGGAAGAAAGAACATCTGAAAAATACTACATAGCTCCAAAGAAACAAAGAGATGGACAACAAGAGAAAAATGAGAAATCAAATGTAGCAGGTGATGTGTTACAAGATGTTTTGATTCTTTCTTTAGACAATATTACTGAGTCTTGGGTAGTAGATTCAGGGGCTTCATTTCATGTCATGCCCCATAGAAAATATTTTCTTATGTTCAAGGTGATTTTGGACAGGTTTATTTGGGTGATGATGAACCATGTCAAATAGTTGGAATGGGTAAGGTACAAATAAATAAAAATGATAGAAACCAATGGTTATTGAAAGAGATGAGACATATATCATATCTGAGAAGAAATCTAATTTCAATAAGACAATTGGCAAGTGAAGGCTGTATATCTACATTTATAGATAAGGCACAGAAGGTCACTAAAGGATCACTGGTAATGGAAAATGGAGAGAAGGTAGGTACATTGTATTTATGTACTAGTAATGTTGAATCTTCAATCTATTTAGCTTCTACAGGCGTGGATACAAGACTGTGGCATCATAGAATTTGACACATGAGTGAGAATGGGATGCAAATACTTCATAAAAGGAATTTGTTGCCAGATCTTAAACAAGTTGATTTGGATTTCTATGAACACTATATTTATGGAAAACATAAGAGAGTCAGATTTCTTAGAGTTGGGAAGGAAAAAAATAGTGAAAAGTTATAACTTGTGCATACAAATGTATGGGGAACAACTCATGTATATTATCATCTCTTGTTGGCTCTCGTTATTATGTTACTTTTATTGATGATGCAACTAGAAAAACTTGGGTTTATTGCATTCGACAAAAATATGATGTTTTTGACACTTTTAAGAAATGGAAAGCTTTGGTTGATAATTAGACAGAAAAAAAGTTGAAGTGTCTCAAATCAGACAATGGAGGTGAATACTACATCAAGGATTTTGATAATTACTGTTCATACCATGGGATTCATAAAGAGAAGACAATTCTAGGAACACCACAAGAAAATGGTGTGTCAGAAAGGATGAACATGACAATCATGGAACTTGCAAGGAGTATGAGATTGCATGTTGGATTTCCCTTACAGTTTTGGGCAGATGTTGTAGATATTGTCATTTACTTAATAAACATAGGGCCTTCAAGCTCCTTGGATGGTGGCATTCCAGAGGAGGCATGGACGGGTAAAAAGGTAAACTACTCATTTATGAAGACTTTCGATTGTGAATCATTTGTCCATATTGATAAAGCTTGAGGCAAAATCCAAGAAGTGTACCTTTATTGGATATGGTGTTAATGTTTTTGGTTATCTCTTATGGGATTATGAAAATAATAAAATCATTAGGAGTAGAGATGTGGAATTCAATGAAAAGGTCATGTACAAAGATCAGTTCTAGGGAAAGAAACAGGAAAAGGAGAAAACAAAATACATAGTGCTTGATGAAATCAAAGAAAATGAAATTCCAAAGGTACCAGAAAATCAAAATGTACAACAACAGGAGAAAAAAGTAACTCAAACTCCTGCAAGTGTTGTTAGAAGATCTTTTAGGTTAAGTAGACCCCTTGAACAATACTCTCCTTCATTGTATTATTTATTTTTGACTGGTTCTGGTGAACCATAAAGTTATGAAGAGGCAATGCAGGTAGATACTAAAAAAGAAGTGGGAGCAAGGCATGAAAGAGAAAATTAATTCCTTGGTAAATAACCAGACTTGGGATTTGGTTCATTTGTCTGCAGGAAAAAGAGCATTGTAGAATAAAAGGGTTTATAGGTTGAAGGAAAAAGATGGAATCAAAATGCGATACAAGGCTAGATTTGTTGTAAAGGGGTTTGCACAAAAGAAAGCTATAGATTTTGATGAAATATTTTCTCCTATAGTTAAAATGACATCAATTAGGATTATTTTAAGTCTTGTGGCAGTAAAATATTTGCATCTTGAACAATTAGATTTAAAAACAATTTTACTCCATGGGGATTGGGAGGAAGATATTTATATACAACAACCATAGGGGTATGGGGTCAACGGAAAGGAGAATTGTGTATGCAGGTTGAAGAAGAGCTTATATGGCCTAAAACAAGCTTCAAGGTAGTGGTATTTGAAGTTTGACAGGCTTATGACATAACAAGGTTATAGTAGATGTCATTCTGATCACTGTGTTTATTTTAAGAGGCTAGAAAATGGAAGCTATATTATCTTTCTATTGTATGTATATGACATGCTTGTTGCAGGGTCTAACATGCATGATATAATTGTGCTAAAAAAGAAATTATCTAATTCATTTGTGATGAAGTGTTTGGGTGTTGCAAATAAAATCTTTAGTATGAGAATAACAAGAGACAGGAAAAATTGCAAATTGGCATTGTCTCAGGGTGAGTACATAGAGAAGGTGTTGGAGAGGTTTATAATGTAGAATGCAAAACCAATTAGTACACCTTTGGCCGACCATTTAAAATTAACCAAGGAAATGTGTGCCAAGACACATGAACAGATATAATACATGTCCAAGGTCCCTTATTCATCAACAATTGATAGCTTGATATATGCTATGGTGTGCACAAGACTAGATATTGCACATGCAGTGGGAGTTGTCAGTAGGTATATGAACAATCTAGGTAAATAACATTGGGAGGCAGTAAAGTAGATTCTCAGGTATTTGAAAGGCACTACTACTCACACATTATGTTTTTTGGAGGTTCAAACTTTGTTCTACAAGGATATGTTGATTTAGATATTGCAGGTGATAAATATGGTAGGAGAAGCACAACATGGTATGTTTTTATTGTAGGTGGAACTACAGTAAGTTGGATTTCAAATTTGCAAAAGGTTGTTTCACTTTCAATAATGGAAGCAGAGTATGTTGTTGCTACAAAGGCTAGTAAAGAAATGATTTGGTTATAGAGGTTTATGGAGGAATTGAGAAAGAAGCAAGATAATAGTAGGTTGTACTGTGAAAACCAAAGTGCCATTCATCTTGCAAATAAATCAACCTTCTATTCTAAGACCAAGCATATACAACTCAGGTACCATTTCATACGATTCGTTTTGGAAGATGGACAATTGAAGTTGGAAAAGATACATACTAGCCAGAATCATGCAAACATGTTATCAAAGGTAGTAACAAGGGATAAAATGAGTTCCTGCTAAGTTCATTTGGTTCTCAAGAAATAAGGTGAAGATGAGAAATTTTCCAGGTCCAAGATAGATCATAGCCCAATAGGTACAACATCAGTGAAGTTGTTGTGATCAGTCTCCAAGTGGGATATTGTTGGTTGTGGAGCCTGATTATCTTCCTAATTCATGGGTCTTGTTTCAGTTGTGTTTGGACCCCATTACCTAATGGGGGGTGTGGGGGGAATTCCCCCCCACTTCTCTCACTAGGGGGGTCTAGGGGAGTGGGAGGGAGAAATAAATTTTGGAGCCGCCCCCTCGCGAGGGATTCAGGGGCAGCGCTCCCGAAGTGAAATTTTGGGAAAAAATACCTTGTAAATTGTTGTAATTTCATAGTCAATCCAGATCATTCATTATAAGGTCGCATATTTGATGCTAGAATTTATGTTAGGAATTTTTTCCCTCGAAGGAAACCCTCTTTTATGTATGATGGAATTGAATTATGGTTGGGTGAGTGAGTGAATATTGTATTATTAGAGAGGAGACTATGAGAGAAAGAAGAGGAAGTTACAATGGGTATGTTGTAGGTTGCATCCCTTCATTTGTTGGATAATAAAAAAAGAAGGACCTGGAAATTTCTCTGGTGGACGTAGCCCACACTGGGTGAACCATGTATATTTGTGTCTCTATTGTATTTTGTATATTTTGTGTTTTATTTCCGCATTTTTATTTTATTTTATTGCTCCGCGATCCTGTTTTTCTAACAATGGTCTAGAAGTATTAAGCAAGACAAAGGACAATTACTCTCACAGACATATTCCTTTTTTGTTTTTTGAAAAATGACTTGGTTTGCCTCTAGGCGGGCCAACATGTTTATTGGTTCTAGATAGTCATATAGCTTATCTCATGGCCACACTTTTATCTCTATATATTTTGTTAAGATACAAATAGAAAATCAGACCCATGCTTAATTAAAAAAAAAAAAAATCAAGTATCAAATCTTAGAAAGACTACTTGAAAGAGAAACAACAGGATCAGGGCCAAGACCAATACTCTATGCTAGATTTTCAATATGGAAGTCACGTCACCAAAGTGTTGAGAAAAAGAGCGGATCTATCCAGAGAGAAAAGGATATTAGACTTTGAAGTGTAGGATACTTGAGGGGAACTCTGTCTGGGTTGTAGGGGGGAATATGCCATTATAGTGCCATGATTGAGAACATCCTAGTACTATGTGCATGCTGAAAAATTTGGTGACATGTACCAAAGTGGTGATCAAAGAGGTCGATATTGCCAACGAGCAAATGGAATCTCTCTAAACATGTTTTTTGTCCTAGTATTAGATCTTACACTCACTGCTTGAAAGAGAAACCCTAGGGAAAGTGTTGGAGTGACTAGCTCTATGTTCTTGCTGTTCAATATAGAAGACACATTACCAAAGTGTACAAGAGTGAATATGTCCAACAAACAAGGGATATCTCACTAAATGAGGGTTTTCCAAACAAAAAGGCCAATGGGGGATCATATATTCATGTGTTGGAGAGCTATGATAGATTCCTTTCACATCATTGGGAATAAATTGGCATGGTTTATAAGAAATGGTAAAATGGTAATAAAGGATACCAATCCCTAGATAGGGGGGAAATGCTCTTAGACTATCCCAAAATTTAATTAACAATTTCTATTCTAGGGATATATATTTCTTATTAGATGTATATGATAGTGAAAATAGAGGGTTGTGGGTATTAGGGTGGAAGATAACAAAACAACAAGGATTACATGGTGCTTGGGTGAATAGTGGGAAGTTTGCAAGTATTTTCTTCTTGCAATGATGATAAATCTTAGGGAACATAAGGAAACAATGGTTTGGGATATATACAAAGTAGGAGGGGCATGCAAAGAAAATATAGTATACAAAGTTGCCATTGAGATGGATGGAGAAACATGTGTGGATTGGAGATGGAATTCTATGGAAATTAAAAGCTCCCCTAAAAACAGGGATACTCTTGTGGTTAAGCCTAAATAACAAGTTTCTCACTATGACAACCTACAAAATAAGTCATGGCACAATCTTGGTATATGTGTTTTGTGCAAGTAATACGAGGAGATAATCTGTCACTGATCCATAAATGGTAGGATTATGGCTAGTTTGTCTCACCAAGATGGATCTTCAAGGCATAATTAAAAATTTACTGTCTCTGCAACTAAAATTATGTTGAGTTCAAGAATTTATGATTTCTATTCACCAACATGAATGAGTAAATGGATCTACTTAGTTTTTGTATCAAAGCTTGGGTTTTTTTCTTTGCTATTCCAAGGCCAATGTCCAACTAGGATTCAAGGACACTCTGTATCAATCATCAACCAAATAACACTTTTCTTATTACAATATTCCAACCCAACACTCAAACCATAATATATCTACCAAGGCCATAATAGAAGAAATTAATAATAATATGTAAACACTTTATTCTTGTTACAACTATCACCATAAACATGATAAATTACACATGCATTTATAATTATCCACCCATACAAAATTATCCATAGATAGATAATCACACGTACGATCTCAAGGGTGTATGTATTGACTACCATGTCGGTTATATCATTCCAGAACATAGCCTAATGGTGGTTGTAGGAAAATCCCTCTTATTTGAACAAAGCATGTGATGCAATTTCAAGTTATAGCATATGGTTATGTAGTGCACTAGAAAATAAAATCTAAACAATGCAATTTATAGGGTGTGACTTGCATTTACACAAGGATCAACATCTATTTCAATCGAGTGATCAAGCAATTGGAATGGAGCTATAAAAAGGTTAACAAAGCTCCAATGGAGGATATGATTCCATATGTGTTGTAGCATGTGTTTCGCAAAACAAACACACAAATGAATTAACCAAACAATACATTTGGAGACTTAGCCTGGGAAATCGATTATGTGCATGAGTTTTACATTTCCATTGAATGAAATTCACATGAGAATACATGAGAAAAACACATTCAACCACACAATCAATTAACACATTATACAATAGGGATTGCCTTGGAAATCCATAAGGGAAAACCTACAAATAATCACTTTTCATCTCTTTTTTAAATCGAAGAGGAATACATGCAAGGGAAATAAACTGATCCCAAGTGTTCTTAATCTCCTTATGGATTCTTCAATATTGTTTGCAGTGATCTTGATCTAGGTGGATATCGGTGGTGACCCACCTCTTCCAACTGGCTCACATACAATTGTCATCTTGGCATTTTTTTTTAGCTTTTAGGGTCCTAAAATTCCGAGGCCGTTTTGAGGCCCTAAACAATGTTTTTTTGGGCTCACAATCACATTGTTGAAAAAGTCAAAGTGTGATGGCATAATGTCTATTCCTTAGATAGACCTTTCCAATGAGCTATCGTGGACATAAAATGGAGATCGTATGCAAAATTTATGACCCCATGAAGTTGATGTACCAACTTACCCCATCAAGGCCCACATGAATTTTGGTGCTTCATCTCCTAGGGTTAGGTTTTTGGATGTAGAGGGTTTTCTGATTACTTCTTGATGCTAAAAAGGCTTGGAGGTCTCATTGTAATGTGCTCAGGTGAATGCACATAGCTACCACATCTCTTCTCATAGATTAGCTACCACCATTCGAATAAGATTGTTTCATTTTGCATTTTATAGTTTCAACAAATTTCTTTATTGAATAGAAATTAAGTGTCACTGTATCTCTGTTATTGTTCTTTGTATATCTATGTTTTTGTTTTTTAATATACTGGGGGAATAGACAACTCGCGGTTCTCATACTCGCATGACACGTGGTTGATACCCGTCCGCTACCACTATAACCCTAGGTGTGCCACACAACCCGCGTGCATGGAGCACAGGTAAATTAGGGTGAGAATCGAACTTGAGACCTCCTTTACATATTTCCTTCCATTTACACAACACTTGCCAATCAGTCTACACCCCTGCGGGCCTCTGTATATATATGTTAATTTTATAGATCTGTGTTTCATTTCATTTTGTTCACAAATCTGGATCAATGGTATCAGAGCGGTCTGCTCTTCATTTGTTTCAATGTGCATGTCACCAATGAGGTAAGAGTATAAGAAGTTGGGACTTGAACTAGTTGAGACTTTGCAAGATCGGCCTCGCCGAACTCGATGACCGCCTATGGGGGAATAAAAGAGAGACGATGGGGTAGGCGATCCCTTTAAACTATTTCTCAAGGAATCCCTCATGTGACAAAGGAACGCGATGATGAATAATTTTTCCCAAAACCTTCGACGATTGCCAACATGCGACACATCTTCCTCGAAGGAAGCCCCGCCCACTTCAAGGTACATATCATCTTTGATATTACTATATTTTAAGGTCAAATAAATGTAGATGTTGTAGACAAATGGTTAAACCTTATAAAAGGGTAATTTTATGTCCATAACTTTTTTGATAGAGAAAATATTACATTTGTGCTCCTTAAGGTCATCCGTCGTGTGAAAGATTGGTGGGAAAATTTCTGTGAAAAAAAGGAAACAAAGGAATATACATTATTTGTAGTTGCACCCAATTGGGGTTGTTTCAAGGATGTTATTAAGGAACAATACTACCCTATTGGAAGTTATGACGATTTATATACAAGATGGACCACATTGCGACAGGAAAGGGACCAAACAGTGCCAGAGTTCACCATTGCCTTTCATACTTTGCACACCAAGATGGGTATCAAAGACTTTGAGAGACATATGGTGCTCAAGTATCATGATGTTCTTCATAGATACATCCAGACATAAATGGATTTTTTGGAAATCTCCTCCTTAGGCACAACCTATCAATATGCTATCAAAATCGAGCATAAGATTAAAAAAAAGATGCGGTAGTTTGGGTATGCGAACCCCTCACAGTAGAAGTAGGGAAAAGGCTGTCCCAACCCATAGAAAAAAAGAAAAAGAAAGGAAGGAAAACCTCAGGAAAACCAGTCTAAGCCGTAAACAAAGAAGGACAATGGGAAGACAAAGAAAGACAATGGGAAGTGGTGCGATTTCCATAAGAGCCCCTAGCATAACACCATTGAATTCCGCTCAAAGAAATCATTGGTGGCCAAGGTGAAATCCTCTAAAATAGATGTGGGCTCAGAATCTAAGTCAAAACCAAAAAAAGGGAGATGGATCATTGACGTAGAACCCAATGCCATCGTTTCTACCACCAAGGTCCAACACAGTGAACCTGATGAACCAAAGGAAGGTGAGAGCCTCTTTCATTCACAGATGTTGGTGAAGGGTACTTTGCTACACTTCATCGTTGATATCGGTAGCTAGAAGAAACTCATCAAAGTGGATATCATCAAGTGGTTGGATCTACTAACAACACAACACCCACAACCATACACCATTGGATGGCTTCGCCAAAGGAGTGATCTCTGCGTCATCCAATAGTGTCGCTTGCCCTACGACATCAAGCATTTCAAAGATGAGGTATTGTGTGATGTCGTCCCCCTTGAAGTTTATGATGTTATTTTGGGCCAACCTTATTTATGGAAACTTCATGTTGTATATGAGTCTAGGCCTCGTAGTGTTATTATTACTTTGGACATGAAATTGTACAAGATACCTGAGGTAGTCCCACCTACTGCCATTTCCTTGATCTCTACCAAGAAATGCAAGAAGGTCATCTCTCAGACCGAGAAGTTTGTCTTCTTTGTGATTCACACTCAAAGTGAGCGGAAGGTTGCAACCAAATCCATGGCCTCCGCAACAAGTCTCTCCACGTAGCAAAAGCAAGTGGATAAGGTCATGGAAGAATACAAAGAAATCTTCTCCTCACCCATTGGGGTACCTCTACACTATCAGGTCAAGCACTATATCAATCTGACCCTTGACGCACTGCTACCCAATGGGACATTCTATCGCTTCTCTCTACCAAAAAATGAGGAAATCAAGTGCCGAATCCAAGAGATGCTTGAAAAGGGGCACATCTGACGAAGATCATCCCATTGTGGAAGCCCAATTGTGCTTATGGAAAACAAAGACAGGATCTGGAGAATCTGCATTGATTACCGAGCCCTAAATAAAATCACAGTCAGGAACCAATACCCAATTCCAAGAATTGACAATCTCCTTGAACAAATCAAGGAGGCCAAATACTTCAGTAAGATTAATCTAAAGTCTAACTACCACCAGGTCCCAATAGAGCAGACCAATTATGGAAGATTGCCTTCAAGTCCAAAGAAGGTCTTTTTGAATGGTTGGTCATGCCTTTTGGCTTGACAAATTTCCCATCAAATTTCATGAGGATGATGGACGATATATTGTATCCTTTCACCAATTATTTTGTGGTGGTGTATTTGGATGACATCCTCATCTTCAACAAGAATTGGGTGGAAGACTTGCAGCATATCCAACATGTTCTTCACACTATGTGACAACACAAGCTATATGAGAATTTGTAAAAATGATCCTTCGGCATGAACAAGGTCCAAAACCTAGGCTACATTGTTGATGAGCATGGGGTGCATGTCGATCTAGCCAAACTCTAGTTCATTCTTGACTAGCCATAACTGACCAAACTCACTGAGCTTCAAAGCTTCTTAGGCCTTGCCAATTTCTATCGCAGGTTCATGTTGGGGTTCTCCCACATTGCATGGGCCCTTAGAAAGTGACCAGGGGTGCTGGCAAGGAAAATTTCATAGGGGTCCATTCACAATGGAAAGAATTCATTGATTTGAAGAAACACTTGTGTTCAACCCCGATGCTCTCATTACCCAATTTGCAACAAACTTTTGAGATTGAGATAGATGCTTCAAACTATGTTGTGGGCATAGTTCTCACTCAACATGGACACCCCATGGCCTGTCATAGTGAGACACTATTAGATACCCTCTGTAAGTACCCCACTTACGACAAATAATGTACTCCATTATACAATCCTACTGCCAGTGGAGGCATTACATTCTCAAGAAGGAGACAATCATCCACACTGATCATAAGACTTTGCAGTTCATGCATACACAAGGCAAATTATAGAATGACCTCCATTAGAATGGTCCACATACTTGCAGTAGTTCCATCTCAACATCAAGTATAAGACAGGGAGCACCAGCTGCATCATTAACTACCTCAGTCGACCTCCAGTTGCAACACTAACCATGGTGCTACACTCCTGCGAACATGAGACCTCTGGATGGCCCCAAATCTACAAGAGATATCCTGACTTCACCACTACCTACCATATGCTGGGCATAAACACAACTGTCACTGATTTCCATCTTCGGGATGGGTTGTTGTGCCATATGGGCCATCTCTGCATCCCATCAAGTGAGCGAGTGAAGATGATTTGAGAATCTCAATACATTCAATTGGTAGGACACTTTGGTGTAGCAAATATAGTGGCAGTATTGCAACAACATTTCTATTGGCTGAAACTTTGACAGGATGTCAATAAGTATATCAAGTCCTGCATGGCCCATGCCATTTTCAAACCGGTCATTAAGAAATAAGGCATGTACACCGCTCTGCCTAATCTTGATAGGCCCTAGGAATCTGTCTCGATGGACTACATGTTGAGCCTTCCTTCAAACAAGCAAGGGAATGAATGTGTTTTTGTGGTTGTTGATCGATTTTCCAAGATGGTGATTTTGGCTGCTTCCAGGAAGAGCATCACAATGGAGGTCGTCTCCAAGATCTTCTTCGAACGAGTGTAGGTACATTTTGGGATACCAAAAACCATCATGTTAGATCAAAACAATTAGTTCCTCGACACATTCTGGTCGAGCCTCAATTCACAACTGGACACCAAGCTCACCAAATCCACGACCTTCCACCCCCAAAAAGATAGCCAAACTAACGTCGTCAACATGATGATCATGCAGATCTTACGCATGTACAATTCCAAGCATATGCACACATGGGATGAGATTCTTCCCTATGTTCAACATAGTTACAACAGAGCGATACATATCTCAACCGACCACAAACCCTTTCAGGTGGGGTTGGGATTTAAACCATTGGATCCCATGGATGTTGCACTACCCCTTGGTCCACACATGCATAATCATCCCATGCTAAAAAAAAAGCCGACAAATCCACTGGTTTCATTGAAAAAATCCATCACATCCACCAACAGGTTCAAGATATTTTGCATAAGTCCAATCCCAAGTACAAGCTACGCCATGATCAACATTAGGTGCCACACAAGTTTCACGTGGGAGATAAAGTTTGGTTGCATTTTTCGAAAGAACGCCTTATAGGACCCCATCATAATCTTTGTCCGCTTATCTATGGACCTTAAACGATCACCAAGGATATGGGTGACAATGCTTTTGAACTCAACATTTCCCCCTTCCTTGGCTTGCACATAGTGTTTAATGTGGTGAGATCGGAAGATTGGCTGAAACTTTGACAGGATGTCAATAAGTATATCAGGTCCTGCATGGCCCATGCCATTTCCAAACCGGTCATTAAGAAATAAGGCATGTACACCGCTCTGCCTAATCTCGATAGGCCCTAGGAATCTGTCTCGATGGACTACATGTCAAGCCTTCCTTCAAACAAGCAAGGGAATGACTGTGTTTTTGTGGTTGTTGATCGATTTTCCAAGATGGTGATTTTGGTTGCTTCCAGGAAGAGCATCACAATGGAGGTTGTCTCCAAGATCTTCTTCGAACGAGTGTAGGTACATTTTGGGATACCACAAACCATCATGTCAGATCAGAACAATTAGTTCCTCGACACATTCTGGTCGAGCCTCTAGTCACAACTGGACACCAAGCTCACCAAATCCATGACCTTCCACCCCCAAAAAGATAGCCAAACTAACGTCGTCAACATGATGATCATGCAGATCTTATGCATGTACAATTCCAAGCATATGCACACATGGGATGAGATTCTTCCCTATGTTCAACATAGTTACAACAGAGTGATACATATGTCAACCGACCACAAACCCTTAAGGGTGGGGTTGGGATTTAAACCATTGGATCCCATGGATGTTGCACTACCCCTTGGTCCACACATGCATAATCATCCCATGCTCAAAACAAAGCTGACAAATCCACTCGGTTCATTGAAAAAATCCATCACATCCACCAACAGGTTCAAGATATTTTGCA